>JABXWE010014223.1:0-27929 GCA_014611495.1 Limonius californicus
TGTTTAATTGGTGTTATTAGTAGATATTTACCATAACTAAAAGTGTGCTATTTAAATTTAAATAAAGATGACAAATCTGTGTATCTAATTCCCAATTAGCCTATATTTTATTTAAATGTGTTCCAGTAAGTTCCTGAAATTTGCGTAATTACCTGTCAATAAATCTGTTAATTCTACATGCAACCAACGTAAAATTTCTGTAATTATTGTCTAGATATTTGATTTTATTTACCATTCTGCTAATTAACTTGAAAAATGTCTAATTATTACCTATGAAATTTGTGTAGAAGGTGTTAAATTTCTATCATATTGATGTAAGTAAGTCTCCCTCTATCCTAAATAATATGAAAGTGTTATTACTTTGAATTTTGTGTAACTAACTAGTGTTCTATTAACTTAAAATTAATAATTAACTTCTTTAATGATCTCGCAAGAAAATTGTAATAATATCAATTAGCCTATGGATTAAAGTTTGATTTTAATTGCCGCTCATAGTCGATTACTATTCTATTATTTTCAAAGGTTAATTTATGGAAAACAGTTCTTAGAGTTCTTTGTCTGCAAAATGACCTTGAAATTCCTACGCCCCGAAGTTCCACGTGAAAGGTATTGTTCTAGAATGCTTGCAACATATTTCGTAATATGGTGAAATACGTTCAGTTGCTGCATATTTGCCGTTAGCGTTTTTTTTGTAGTCGACTTAAGATCTTCTTTCGAGCCGGTTGCTTGCCGACCTCAGCGCCGACGACAAGTACTGCAAAAGTCAGCCGAAACCTCTGAAAGGGAACGCACGTGGTTTTGAGCCGGAGTTTTTTTGGCAGCGCCTCTGCTAAATTAAATTACCGTATCGCCATTCTCGCCTAGGGGCAGAATATTCTTCTCGACATTTATACGGATTAAAAAAAATTAGTACAGTGTTACACTTTATTAAAGGCAATCTAGTGTTAAATTGTTCTCTCGGCCTGTGTCGGATTATAGCCATTAACCCCATGACTCCCCTCACTAAGCCGTTGTAACGTTCAAACCTCGTACAACGAAGGTTTCGTGCCTGACTGCAAGAATGTTCAAAATTTGCCGTTTCCCGAAGAAAGTCTTTGCGATTGCGGTGGCGCAATCGTGATCCAGCCTTCAGGGGAGTACCTGCGATTTTTGTCTGCTTCTCAAGGACCTAGGAACACCCCAAATTGTACCTCTCTCTCTACTCCCTACCTGAAGAAAACTAAAGTAACCTTACCAATGTACTATACAGTGATTGTTTTCCCCTGTTTGTCAGTGCTTCGTTGGTAACTAAGAAATAGAACAATTTAATTCTCTTGTTATATTAAAAGTGAGGCAGCCTTCAGGTGTCTATCGTTTCATTATTTGTTAAGGTTAAAGTGTAACTAATTTTTTGTAAACTCGAACGTCGCTGGCTGCGTAGATCTGTGTTTAGTAAAGACAGTGGCGAGCTCTTTCGTTTGGACGTCCCAACTTCCCTCTTGTTCAACTACAGCTATTACCGTTTTAATCAACCTGGCTTTTGAAAACATAGCATTAATAACCCAGACTCCTAATCGTTATGTATTGAATAACCTCTAAGTTTTGTAATTAGCTTCGATGTAACCGAAATTTGTGCAATTTACAGCTAATTTTTTCAATTTTACACAATTTACCTTGTAACTAACGTGTGATTAATATAATAAATAATATAGCGGAGATTATGGCAGCTTGAACAAATATAATATAGTATATAGGAGAAAATCCAGCAAATATAATACACCTATAGCCAACGGGTGCACAATAACACACGTCCAAATAATCCTGAATGAATACCTAGAGAAAAATAAAGAAAAGGGGAAGACCTAGAACGAGTTGGAAAGAAGATATCCGGAAACAGATCCCCATTTGAACAAACATCATAAAGGAATTAAGTTTGGTTACAGAATGGCGCCACTTGACCTTATATACCTAGTTTTAATATAATATTATCAACCGTAAAAACACAAATTATTTAAATGTTTTCTAATTTACCTGAAATGTACACAATTAGTTTGTGTCAAACATGAAATTTGTGTAATTAGCCTAAAATTAACTTAATAGGCAATTCTAGTGCAATGGTTTGCTGAAACTTTAACAAATTAGTTATAAACTCGGGTAGGTTTCACCAATTCTATGGAAATAATTAATTGTGCAAGCAATATTACGTTTAACATAAACTTTTATATTATCAATTTATTATAACTGAATGCAATCAAATTTTATTTTTATTTTATAGGAGAATGATTTATAGTAATGTTAAATAAATTAAACTCATTTTTCTACAAAAAAAAGAACCTAGTATTACTTGAAATTGGCATTAAGGGAAAACGAACTTGAAATTGCAAATTGGCTTGGATTCTTTGAATTGTGGTTGAAAATGTGGATAATTATGTTGAAATGATGTGGTTGAATAGTCCACTGTAACAGAATAACAATATCAATTTAGAAATCAATATTTCCCAACTCCGCAGAAACACAAAGTGAATAAGTAATTTTCTCCCTTGAGCTTCGACGTACGACAGGAGAGATTACTAAATATGAAACAATTAATTGGGATTAAACTTAATAAATTTTAAAATTCATAAAACTCGGGGAATCCCCTCCGTGTATTTCCTGCGGATTACGCCTAATTCGCCATCATCATTAATTTAACTTGCGAACATCTGCTGTAGGTAGTCCTTTATTTATATTTATTAATATTTAACCAAACATGTTAGTCCAGTAAATTAGGTCGTTGATATATAGAGAACAGTGCAGTAAATAACCTCTTATATATTCCCTAAACGTGGCATGTTTTCAGACGGTGTGGGATGCGGCAGTTAGAGCAAATTTATTCATGAAACAAGTTGATCCGTGGTCAGCGGAACAAGTAGGCCGTTAATAAAAGGGAGTGTAGCATAGAGCAGCGGGGCGGGAGAAACGCCCCAAGGATAATCGAATTGAAATATCAAAGGCTCTTTGAAAATCTGCACGCATCGTCTACTACAGAGAATATTGCCAACGCTGCATCTTTTATACTCTTTCGTTATGAGGCTCTTTTATTTCCTGCGGAATTCCAAAGATTGCGTTTGGCTTTTGTTCTACTTATTGCTTTATTTTTAAGCCGGCGCAGGCTGGCGAATTGCGTTAATTCAATCCCAGTCCAATCAGAATATTGAAACAATAGCGAAAGCTTTGAGGTGAACACAAATGAAACCCTTTAAAAACGCACGAACGTTTTGCCAGAGTAAATAGTAGGCCCTCCAACTTATCAAGTTGCGGTCGGGAGCTTAAACGGCAGACCCTTTGAACGTTGAGTTTTCAAATAAAGTCCTCTTTCTGCGTGAAAAGGGGTCTCTAAATTGATATTTCTTGCCTAAGATAATTATCAGACAATAAATCAAATATCAGCAACATTAGGAAATAAGCAAATTTAGTTTGTGCTCCAATAACCTAATATAAATAGAGGTGGAGCGGAAGCTCGAAGGGTTAGTGATTGGGTTCCCAGAGAGTTTACAATGATTGTTTGTGCTTTGAAACCGCTGTCTATAAATTTTCCATCAAGCACTGTTTATTTTTCGAACTTGAGTTCGAAATTGCCTTATAAAGCAAGTCAAAGAGCTCTAGATCAAACATCCAAGTAAACTAATTATATCTGAGCACAAGACGCCATACAAACATTTTAAAAATTCATTGTTTTGAAAAGATCATATCAAAAATATGTCTAGTTACCGTTTCCGGTTTAGGACTGTACCACGGAAAAATGTAACGCCATTAATTTTTGTTGTACCAAGGCATTACGAAAAAGAAGAACAGTAAATCAACCGGCCCTGGAGGAATACCTGCACTTCTAAAACACTCTCCGAGTTCAGCACTACAAGAAATCAAATTCATATTTCATAACTGTATGCAAGGAGAGGATGTGCCAATAGAATGGAAATTGACCTATGTGAGTTCGATACATAAAAAAGGAAATAAAAGGAGTGTACAAATTACAGGAGAATTAGCGTGACATCTTCTGTGAATAGACTGTATAATATAAAATAACAGATTTCGACCAGGTCGCTCATGTACAGACAACATTTTTTGCATAAAACAGATTATGGAAAAACGATCTTATATAATAAATCTTTATCGACCTCCGAAAAGCATATGATGGCGTACCAATCACTAAGTTATGGGAAGCAATGAGTACCAGCGGCATAAGCGAAACATATGTAAACACCGTAAAAGTACTCTATGAAAATAATAAAAGTAAAATCAAAATTGGACGAAACTACTCAAGAGCATTTGTAATGAATAAGGGTCTCCGTCAAGGGTGTTGCATTTCGCCCACTTTGTTTAAAACCTTTTTAGATCAGGCGTTAAAGAAATGGAATAAATAATGCAAAAAAATGGGAATACAAATAAAAATATAAGACTTTATACATACCCTTTTATTCGCGGACGACCAGGTGCTGCTGGCAGAAGATCCAGAGGACAAGAAAACTGGTTGAAGAAATTGTTGCTTGGGATTTGGAAATATATATGGAAAAAACACAGTACATGGTAATTGGAAATCAAGGAAGTGAAATCGAAGCAGAAAAAGGCGTGATACAATTAGGGCTGATTTCAAATACTTAGGAGTCACCTTTTCAGATAATGGATTAGATGAAGTAGACGTACTAAATAAAGTAAGAAAAGGAAAAGTTGTAACACGACAATTGCACCCACTACTTTGAAAAAAGATATATAAAAAAAACTAAAAGACAGCTGTTTAGGACATTGATAGAAAGTTGTTCACTATAAGGTTCCGAAACGTGGACCATAACGAAGACGCTTGAAACAAAGGTAAACGTTATGGAAATGGGATATTGGGGTAAATGCTGTGAAAAAACATCGTTTGATCGAATTAGAAATGAAATAATAAGACAAGAGATGAATGTAAATACAACAGTATGTGAGATGATAGAACAGAAGAAACTTCTATGGTATTTACCCTCAGCGTTTTCCTAATAGAAGACATCCAAGCCACGTAGTAATTCGAGCTGCAAATCACAGTGTTGCCAAGTTTCAGATTTTTTGACTGGCTCGTATGAGGAAACTAAGCGCGATAGGAAGTTCCTGTTTGCAATTTTGAGGGGTCTATATAGGTTGTAGAAAAAGCTTACCCGAAGCTTTTAAGGTAATTTGTATATGTATAGGTTCTTAAAACGCGAATATATGAATTTACACTTCCCGTGGTTCGGAGTCCATGTTAAACTGTAGGTCCTCTATGTCTATGGTACTTGTTGTTTTTCTTATATTTTTTTAGGAATTCCTCTTTGTGTCTCCCTCTTTTTATACAATTCTTTATTTAGTTTTTTCTACCTCAAATTCACGTTGTCTTTCTAATTTATTTCCGCATTTGATAGCTCACCATATTCCTCTCTCCATCCCTCTCTTACAGTTAAATCTTTTTTTTTTCGCTTTATCCCCACAGTGTTTTTTGTTTCACGATCTCTCTTTATATTTCCCTTACTTCCATATGACTTTGTTCATTTGTATCTGTTCTTTGCTTTTAGAGTTTATTGCCAAGATTCCTTTACTCCGTACCTCTTTTTGTTCGTGTGTCTCTTAAGTTTTATCTCTTTTTGCTCCGTCTATTTTGTTCTTCTACCTTTTTGTATAGTATAGTATAGTATCCGGTTGCGGGTCGACGAAAAAGCTCGTTTGGTCCGTAACACCATTTGAAAATATTGCGAGAGTCCTCTTTGAAATAAATATAATTTGGATTGGGGTAAAAACACCATGTATATTACAATTAATATTTGATGATATTTTAATACATCATTTGGTAACAGAACTGCGAAATACATATTTTTTTTAATCGTAATACTCACACACCAAGTTAATTTGTTAAACCTTGTGCCATTTAAAATTTTCACATTTTTTAGATAAACGCGGCGACATCTCATGCAAAATCAAATATAAAAGATCGTTGGAAAGTTAACTTTACCCTGAAAATATAAAAACATAGGGGGTGTTCTCATCATCATCATCTGACATGGAGCTGACTCGAGGGTCGATCCTGGATTACACCAGGCCCACCCCATGCCAGTAGATGGGTAGGAGTTTAAGGGATAGGGTGGGATCGGGTGGGGCATTGCACAACGTTAGCATGTCTGCAATGCATACCGCTGCTGCAACACCGAGTAGTTAGTATGCTACGCATCAATGGGGTTTTTGAATACGTAACCGAGATCGTTATGCGATTATGCATTTGAGCCTAATAAACTTTGGTATCAAAGTTTCACAGAGTTCTTATTTCACATCTATCTCTTGTTCTAAGGTTACAGATTGCACATTTCTTAATTTTCTAATAACTAATAAACTTCTTAATATTTACTCCCAAACTTATTTAAACTATCCTTTATTCGATTAAGTCTTTGAGCCTAATAGCTTTGGTTTCAAGTTTTACGTTGTACGTATTTCTTCTCTTCCTATTGTTTTAGGGTACCAGATTGCTCCTATCTTAGTTTCCTAATGACTAATTAACTACTTAATAGTTACCGCACTGAGTTCCAGTGTTTTACCACTTAGTTGGCAGTTCGCTTCTGGATTGTAATTCCTTCTTTTCCCTAACCTTCCCCTCTGCAGTTGACAGCTAGATAGGCGATGCGTTCCTACTTCTCCTGGGTTCCCTGTCTTCTGTGGCCGTGATACTGTCGTAATGGTTTCTAGAGCCGTCTTCTGCTGACCTGTACGCTATTCTTATCTCTTTGAGTGGTTGGTAGGTGTCCACTGGAGTGTGGAGGTTGGGCCTGCCTCGTAGTGTATTTCTATTGACGCCGTTAGTATTTCTGCTGCTGCTGCTGCTGCTATTGATTCGGCTCGTCCCCAGAACCATTCTTCCCCCTGGTCTTCTAAGTAGGCTTTCACTTGTAATGCCGGACCGTAGGTATGTGCTAGATCGTCGGAGCGCGGGGCTAGACTTCTTACATTTTCCTCCAGTTGTAATTTAAATTTTGTATATTTTCTCTGATGTATGACACGATCGTTTTTCCTTAAATTGAAAGCTTCCTGTTTGAGCCATTCCCACGTTGCTGTGCCCCCCCCCCGTTTTTTGATCTGCTATAGAGGTGAATAAGCAGTTCCCATCTCCTAGGATCTTCCGCACTGTCACTTTGTGCCTGTCCGTAAATACTGTTTCTTGTTCCATGGCCGGTATTGTGTTTCCTCCTGTTAAGATTTGCTGTTGTGTAGTCTTCCGTGTGTATGTTTTTCCCCCACCTTTTATTTAAAAAAATAATATCTTAAAGATGCTCCGCTGTAGCGAATCACCCTGTATATTTAAAAATATTTTTAACATACACATATTTTTACTGCATCACCTACATAACATTTAAAACATTATAAACGCGAGGATGAAACCCAGAGAAAGAAATAGAACTAAACTATGTGGCCATTTCAATGTGTGTATCAAAATTCTATATTGGATAGTTTACGCAGACGTAATTATTATGTCTGCTACGATATTTAATCTTTACGATTATGGCGGCGGCGGCGTTGAAATCTGTTATTCCGGTATATGTATTCAAAATTTCCCGTTTGTACTAAGCTACTCTTAACGGTGCCAGATTACATTGTATTTACTAGTACAGCAGCTGGATTTTACGTTAACGTTGATAATTTAATGAAGTTTAGTTCAACTGTAAATTCTACTGTACATACGAGGCTGTTCTATTTCTGTAATTTCTTATTTTATCGAAGAACGTATTTTCCGTGCAGTTTTGTTCAATAATGCACGAGTGGCACGTGAAAGGAGATTGCAACCGAGTTTATCGACGTTCCTATCAGTACAATAATAAAACTGTTGCACTACACCAATTCCAATAATACGAGCAATATCGATATTACTTGCAACATAATGCATCAAACTTGAAAAGGAATTTTTATTAAATTCCGTGCTGCACAAAATTACCTCAAAATACATTAGCAAAAGTTCAACGCTTGGAAAATAATAGAGCTGCTTTTTTCCTAGGTAGCAGTTTATTAATTTACAAGCGAAAGCTTTCAGGCGAAGAAACCATTTCATTATGATAAAAGTTGCAAACGAGGAAGCACACAATGGTAGAACCTAAAACCGCTAATTTAATTAAGCCAGCTAATGGAGATATGTAGCGAAATTGTTTTCTTGTTGCAGTTTCGTAATTATCAAGTATGAGCATTCCCTTGGCAACCAATAAAAAGTCCACAGAGGTCGAGTTTTCTCAATTTCATTTCGACCAATTCCGTGAAAGCACAAGGGAGCAAAAAGGTAAGAAACCCAAGGCATTTAATTGAATGGTTTTAAATCAGTTGCCTCCCCAAGATATGCTTTGCTGTGTTTTTCCCTGACTTATTCCCAAAGCTTCAAAGGTCAAGAGATCTAATTATAATCACATAAAAGCGGAAGCCTCAGTTACTAAAAGTGTCATTTGCGCCGTAAACTTTGTTCGGTCTCTTTAAGGTTTGCTTGGGTTTTAAGGAATTCTCTAGATTTTCGAGTAAACTTTGCTTGAATTAGGTGTAATGAAAATATAGGGTGGTTCTGCTGAAATGGTTAATTTTGCGTACGAAATCGACAACGCAGATTACTTGCCTCATGTCAACTCAGACACATTAGGCAATAATAGTACTAGTACGGTTCACGGTTATTTCGTATTTAAAATGGTTGGAATTACATAGTAATTTGTCATACCATTGATCTTAAAATCATAGTTTCTTATACGCTGTGCGTTTGGGCCGCAACGCTGATAATAAAATGTTACTCGGGCTTATAGTAACTTGACAATCAAGAGAATTTCTTCCAAACTGTTCATCTTAAGTTTATTCATAACCTCCACTATATTGCTGGCAGCTGTGAATTGTAATTTCGTCCACACTTTCAGAACTAGAAGTGGTGGAAAAAGGTCTAACAAATTTAAATGACACTAGCAAAATGTTTTGGACAGCTGAATTATCTGAAATCCGGAAAGGTGACATTCCACTAGAGTTATGAGCATCTAGTCGGAGTAACCTTACGGCTATATGATGGAAGCGTCAGAGTTTCTATTTAAGATGCCGGAATCACCTGACATCGTGACAACCAGTGTTGGGTAGTATCTAGATCCAGTGGATCTAGATACCGGATCTAGATCCACTATGTGGATCTAGTATCTGGATCTAGATTCTTTTTACTCGAGGATCTTGTATCTGTATCTAGATCATAATTTTCTGGATCTTTCATCTTTAGATCCAAAGACCCGCTACAATTTATTTCTTGATTTTTCTTCTGTGAACGTTAAAAACGCATTGAGTAATAATTCCTATTTAAAGTATGTTTATGTATTTTAGGAAATGTCTTCTATTCTTCTTTAGCAAAATAAATTATGTATACGTGCTTCCAGGAAGATTGCAGTTGGGTTTTACTGGTTTTACCTACCCATTATGCACTAAGCGTACCTATATTTGAGCAATTGTGCAGATGCAGGCAGACGCCTGGAATTTCCTGTCCCTCAAATGTACCTGTTGCGAGGTAGCAAAAATACTTTAGCTATTTTATTACTTATTAGGCAGACTAGGTAAAGCAAGAACAGACATTTTTCGGTATTTGCGTCACTGCTGTCATTGGGGGTGAACCATTTGTTAGTGTTAGGTTAGAGTGATAATGAGCGACGAAAGTGCTTTCAGGAACTGTAACGGATAACGCAAGCAATTTCAGCAAAGCTTTTAATATATATATACATCTTCTCTGTCTAGAGACAAATATAATGATAGCGAATTAACAGAACTGCAAAATCAAAATGATGTAGATGTAGAATCTTTAGTAGATTTTGATGATGACAGTACCTACGTTCTTTTACCTCAACATTTTAAATGTTGTTCACATACCCTAAGCCTTATTATTACTGTAGATTCAGTCAAAGCCACAGAAAACGCAATATATAAAAAAATACACGATTTGGTTTTAAAAAAGTTTTTTCTTTATGGAATTTAGTAAGTAGGTCAACTAAAGCATCAGACGAATTGGAAAATATATGCGGTATTAAACTGAAAGTTCCTTGTCCAACTCGGTGGAATTCCATGCATGATGCATGCATGAAGCTAATTAGTATTGAATCAAAATTAAACGAAATTTGTAAGGTATTAAAATTAGGAGGATTTCAGCCATCCAATATTCTTTTTTTTGAAAGAACATGTTTTTGTTACAAAACCTATAGCAGTTGCAATAGACATTTTACAAAATGGAAAAACCTGTCACTTAGGAACTGTTTTACCAACACTTTTTAAAATTAAAAAACCATTGGAAGCTATGCTGGAATTACAATACTCTTCAAAATTAAGGGGATGTTTGCTAAATGGACTTCAAAAACGTTTTGCAAATATAATGGATATAGAAAGCTCCGGCAGTCCACCATACTTGTTGGCTACAATTTCTAATCCAAAATTTAAATTAAGGAGGTTATAAATTACTTCGTTTAAAGATGATTCTGAATTCTGCAGAAGTAGATTGAAACGCAAACTAGAAGAGTTACAGTTAGGAGGATCTCAAGAAGATTATAATGAAACAACAGAAAGTCACGCAAATACCGAAAAGGAAAATTCCTATCATGAGGAATTTTTTGATTGTTTTAAAATAAATAATACGCAGGTACAAAAATCTACATTGCAATGTACAAACTATTTTGAGGATCCCGATAAGAGTTACATTCAATTAAATAAGTATCCGATAATAAGAGAAATTTTTCTTAAATATAAGTCGAAAGAATATTTAGTACGGGTGGACAAATTGTAACCCCTCCTAGAAATAGGTTAAATGACGAAATTTTCGAAACGTTGTTGATTTTAAACGAAAATAAAATAAAATTCGATAATTAGAATTATGTAACCTTATAGTTAATAAAGTAACTTTTGGTGTAGTGTAGCGTATTATTATTGTATTGTAACTTGTAAGTAGTATAAGTTTGTAATAAAGTTTTGTTCCCGTTAACTATATATTTATTTTCTTATGTTACTGTCCAAGTATCCAGTGGCACTGTCCATATCTCAAAATCTCTAAAAATTAAAAGAACATCCCTGACACGTTCGAAATGCGAAAGGATCTATAAAGGATCTAGATACTTTGTTAAGGATCTTGGATCTTGATCTAGATCCATTTTTAGGTTTGGATCTTCGATCTGGATCTAGATCATATTTTTTAAATGTATCTGGATCTGTATCTAGATATCCCTAATTAGAGAATCTTACCAAACACTGGTATTATGTAAGGGTCAATATTTCTTTGTTGGTGTACCTATCACAACAATGATATCATTAATAACAAGATTGCAACTGCGGAGTATACCTCTTAATTTAATTCGCAATAATGTTCCGTTACATAAACAAATTTTTTTTAGTTACTAAGCTACCTACATCTTTTCGTTATCAAATAAATATGCTTTGTCGCGATTTAGGAAATGCGCCTTGTAAATCTGAATAGCGGGTATCCTACGATAATGATCAACACAAGGTAGTACTGCAAAAATACCACCATTTCGGAAACTAATCATTTTAGTAATAATTGCTTCTAATTAAGATCCTGGTCGGACTAGATATTTTCAAATATATAGTTTTAGGAATAATACGATTGTTATTTAATAGTACAACTATACAAACCAAGGATAATTCGCTTATTTGCATCGAAAACGGTATTGGGTCGATATATAAGGGGTGCTTCTAAAATAGTTGATCAAACTTTAATGCGAGTTCTCCACACCAAAGCAAAACAAACAATTAATATAAACCTTAGTCCCAAGAAATACTTTCTTGCGGAGTTACAGTATTCTAAAGTAAGATCTGTCCGATCGTTTTCGACATATAATTATGCCAATAGTTAGACCAACATATTGCGATGTTATGTGCATACTTTACTCATCAATGTTGACAATTAGAGCCTAGTTCCATTTTAATAAATGCACTAGGGGCGTCTCAAGTGGGAGGACTTCGTTTAGTTAAGTTTAGTGTGTAAGGGACGCCCGCACCTTCCTGATGTAATGCGAAAGCGGTTTCCAGGGCGGGAACGGTAGTATGAATGAATGAGAAAAAAAAAGGTAATGTATTCTACAATAATTTTTACATTATTTTATATGTCTTATATTGACAAAACAGTCTTATTCGGTATGAAAAAAATGCCCAAAAAATGGTACTCTTGTTAAAAGTCGATAAACCTAACCGTGTTTCAGATAATTATTATGAAAAATCGAGTTACCGTGAATATTTGGAAATGTTGTATTATATGGATTAAATTCGTAGAATAGATACAGGACAACAAGACAATAAAGAACTCATATAAACATTTGTCCGGAAACGCGTAGTTTACAAGGTACAACCCACCAAATGTTTTATCTAAATATAATCTTACTTATTAACACTAAATGAGTTCTACCTTGAATTTTTCGCATTTGCCGACAAATATTTCTTTTACTCTTGTGCTGAATCTATTCTAGGAATTTAATCCAAGTAGTACAAAATATCAAATGGCAAATCAACAGGGAATGACGGAATCTCATCGGAAATAATACAAAAAATGGACAAAACTGGCATTGAAAATATAAATCAAATCTGCCAAACAATATGGACTACCACACAATGGCTGGAAGACTGGACGCTCTCTACACTACCACTGCACAGAAAAGGCTTAAAAACCAAACACGACAACTACAGACTAGTTGCACTGATTCCCCTCTCTAGCAAAATAATGCTCCCTGTCATAAATCAAAGGCTCAAAACATACTGTCCTGGCAGATTCCAGAAGAACAAACCGGATTTGTGGAAGGGAAAGGGACCCGCGAACAGATCCTAAATATAAGACAACTAGAAAACTAAGAACTAAGAAAAAGCTATATAATGTACCGTGCCATTATATCTTTGCTTTATGGACTACAAGAAAGCTTTTGATAGCATAAAATGGGATAAACTAAGGGCAATAGTAGCAGAAATGGGGGTATCAAAACACATCATCACCCTGATCAAAAATCTATGTCAAAACGGTAAGGCAGTGGCACAACAACATTGACAACAATCTATCAAACCCTTGTGACATCAAGGAAGGGGCCAGACAGGGATGCATGCTGTCCCCCCTCCCGTTTAACGTTTACCGTGAATATGTAATACGAACAACCATGGACAACAGGGAAGGAGGTTTCACGATAGGCGAGATAAAAGTTAATATCCTACGATATGCAGATGATACAACCCTCTTAGCGAGCACAGACACTAAACTGCTAGAAATAGTTGAAATGTTTGAAGACGTAAACCATCAATATGGACCAGAAATAAACCACAACTGAACAAATATAATGATCGTATACCGGAAGAATGGAAACCGTCCCGATCTGAGATTCATAAGGGACTACAAAGTGGCGAATAACTTTGTGTACCTAGGATCAACGATAAGTGATGAAGGAGGCTGCGAATTAGAAATTAGAAGAAGAATACAGACTGCAAGAAACGCTATGACTAAATTACTAAAGTGTGGAAGGATAGACAAATTACTATGAATACAAAAAGGCAGTAGTTGAAGCATTGATTTTCCCAATAATGACGTATGGTGCCGAAACATGGGCCATGAAAACAAAAGACGTATGTCATGACATCTGGGTTTGAAGATGCCTACTCATAATACCGTAGACGGCACATAGAACCAATGTATCAGTTTTAGAGAAATCAACAGCGAAACCGACTCTCCAGCAGAATAAATGCAAATATAGTAAAATACTTTGGCCATATAAATAAAAGAAACAATTGTAACCTAGAGAGACTAATCGTACAAGGTAAAGTGCAAGGAGCTAGAGCGCGAGGAAGATCCCCAAAACGATGGTCGGATCAAATAATAACACACAGGCAAATCTCTTCCTGAAGCCACAAGAACAGCTGGTAACAGAGAAAGATGGCGCGAAGTTGCTCGACGAATCCGTAATGCATAAATACACGAGCCGATACGCATTCATATGGTCACGATTCTTCTGTCAAGAAGAGAACACAGCAGGAGAGAGTACAAAATGTCCAAATTTTCACAACTCGATTTCTCATACTAATTGAATTATCTCTAAAACGGTTGAGTTTATCTACTATCTACTAACAACGGTACTTTTTCTGGGTACTTTTGCACAACAAATAAGAATATTTAGTCAAAAATACAACAAACAAAACAAAGTAAAATTTATTATAGAAAACAGTACATAATCCTCCCACTTGGGACGCCGCTAATGCACTTATTAAAACGAAACTAGGCTGTAATTTTCAACCTTGGCAAATAAAGTAAGCACATAGCAAAACATTGGTCCAAATATTACCATAATTATATGCAGGAAAGTGATCGGACAAGTCTCACTTTAGAATGCTGTAACGAAACATTTTCGTACTAAACTTTATATGAACTTTTTTCCTATTTTGGCGTGGAGTACTCGCTTCCAAAGTTTGACCAACTATTTCAGGACCACCCTGTGTAGGAATACGTATGTGGTGAAATAACGTAAATGTTAAGACGAATGGATTGGTTGGGTTTAGTGGCTATATATAGTAAATATATATTTACGAGACGCATGTTATTTTACATAAAGCATTTCAAAGTATCAATATTTTTACTTTTAACGCTGTACAAATATTTATTATTCAAACAACAATAAATATAAAATATAGCGAACACAAACTAAGTGATTTAAGTTAACTAGGCGTAAATCAGCACATTAAGTGGTAACTTTTTAGACAATGATATGTTTAGAATTTAACTAACAATCAGTAAGTCCCGTAATTAAATATTGTTGTATAGCAAATATGTATATAGAGGATAAATAGCCGTGGATCTACAAAACGTGGATAAAGTTTCTAAACTAAAATTGTCTGAAGGTTGTAAATGACATGGCCTTGGTCCAACCGATTTCATTTCTCTGAAGAAACTTAAATTGTCTTATTTTAAATGTAAACATTTTCTTTCTATAAGAATGTTTTAGAACTTTGAACATTCAATACGATCACTAAAAATGTTTCAAGGTAGAATTATTTCTTCGAATGAACTTATATTTTGAAACGACGATATATTGCGTTAAACAATTAAAATTTTTAATTGAAAACATAATATGTATGAATGAGCTTGTTTACTAAAAACCCACCAAATATAGAAGAGGCGTTCTATTACATGGTTTACGATTGTCAGAGATGTTTGTAAGACAACCGGGACCGACGGCTTTACCTGTCCTCCGAAGCACCACCGTTGTATATGTTTCTATATTGGTCAACTCATCCCATTTTTACAAAGAGCATTTCCTATTTATTTTAATCGCATATTATGTTATCGTGATAGACACAGGAACAACTTTTTTTGAGAGTTCTATATATCTATCCCTTTATATAATATATTAATTTTCCGTAAGAAAAGCCACGTTTCAAAGTATCTAGCTACCCTATCAGCAACTTAGTGAAATTTGTATCTTAACATCAACATTTCATACAGTTAACTGCGCTACAGCTACTTTTCTGTTGTTTCTCATACAAATTTTCACAATTAAATGAAGAGCAGTTTGTTACTTTATAAAGATGTATTGTGCAATACACACAATCCAACAACTGAACATTGGAAGATACCAATGCATGATGTACAGGATTAAATATTTTCACCTCCGGAATTTCCTTTACCCTAGTTATTCATAGTCATTATAACACCTTATTTTTGTATTCAATTAAATACTCATAATAAAAATTAATTACAGTTTTAGAATTTATTTTCCTTGTTATTATTGTGAATTCGCCATAAAATTTACTTAATCAATTGATTTTATCAATCAACTGGTAGTTGCAGTAGTATTCGTTATCATTGCAAGCTACTTTCTGCTGAAAATTGTGCACTACTTTAATATATAAGTAGGAAAACAAATTATTTTCAATTACAGCTGTAAGTTTCGTAAAACCTATGTTCTAATTGACCGCAAAATAACTCGATATACCCCTACATCAAAATATATCAAGATTTACCGTTTGTTATAATTTTTTTTCATAGTTAGGTACCTTGATAGATTTTTCCAAAAGCTTTTTCCAGAAGAGCTAGTTGTGGAAATGACTTTCCGAAGAGCTATTCTATAATCCGCAATAATTATTATACAAACATTTCGAGTTGCTTTCTGCAACTGGAAGTTAATTTTAAGTAGTTAATTCAAAAGAATTTGAGCATCAAGGTAATTAAACCTACCCGGTAAACGTATCTATGCTGCTATTTTAGTGTAAAAGGTCAATGCTGTCTTCGCAACATGTGTGTTAACAATACCGCGGTGATGTTCTACCGTTCGCTAACATAACTAGCCGCTTCCAATGGTCTCGATCAAGCCGTAACAATGTTAGCCACTCCGATAACAAGTAACATCTACTTGAATTAACCACCGCTCGAATTAACCACAACGCACAGGTGAAGTGCCTGGACAAAGCTTATACAATCGCTATATGAAGCACTAACATTAACATACTGCAGTTTATCGACTTGCACTTAACCAAATACACTGTACAATTACATGTGAGCAATTTTATCAGATCAGTAACGGTTCTTAATTCGAATTGGAAACTGTATATACAGTCCATATTTTTCTAATATTTTAGCCAATGAAAGCTCAAAGTTGAGGCTTTGCTTGTTTTCCTTTCTCGTATGAACCGGCACCGTTGTAAAAACGCTGCGGACGAAATTTTCCAGCAACGCTTAGTTTTAATACATTTGCATGACAATGATTTAAACTTTAGTAGAGGCTAAACCAACATTTTTGTTTAAAATTCAATTTATGCTCCGCAGATATTGATTTGCCCTTATCTACACTTTCATGGGTTCAATGGCTTCTTATAAGCTTTTTCCGTCCTTCATGATTATAAATAGCTATAGAGGCCAGAAAAAAACAGCAGCACTAATACATGAAACTCTAAATCTAACCCAGAAGAGCGATGAAAATTAAAATATCGCATTAATAATTTGGGAAAGGAGCAAGTGTTACCTGAATACGTAATTAATCTGTTTCCACAGTGCCCATCTTAATTATAAGCTTGTTATCGATCAGTATAGGATAAGAGGAGCAGGCATTGCTGGTACAAAGAGTGATTAGTTTGGGTTACACAGTAAAGTGATACTTGTAAGCCAGGGATAGCTCAAAGTCAAGCACAACTTTAGGATCAACATGGCCTATACTACACTGATTTGGTAATCAGTAGCTGTTATGTAAATAGATTTCGACTAACAATAGATTTTTATTTTACCCAGAGGTCTATTATACACTTTGATCTAGAAACTTAGAGATGCAACCAATTTAAGATAATAGTGTGTAGCTATTTATATCTGATAAATTTAAAAGGATCTGATGCAGTACCATATCTAATAATTTACTCATATTATTTTATAGTTTCAATACACTGAAGTATTTTGCACATACAACTATAAATGCAAAAAACTCGTAGTTGTAATTACTAAATCCATTATTGTGTGTGTTTGGTTTTGATGTACAATTTCTTGAATTATTACGTATATACCGCAAGTACATTTATCATATTTCAAATTTAAACATGTGTTTCTCTCAAACAGAAATGCATTGAAATAACTCTTTTATTTTTTAAATTAATATGCACGTTTACATATGTGGTTGCGCATATGGGTGTATATTCTCTTTTTTGATAAGAACACAAGAGCCTGTTGCTACAATAATTCGCTGAAGGCCCAGGAGTCCTGATTACGCGATTAGTTTAACATGCCGTTTTAGCTGGCAGATAATACATAAAAAGCGGTTGGAAAATCTAGCAAAATACAAGAGAAATTCTGGGAGGCGTTTTTACAGAGACCTATAACAATGAAACAATTCACGATTTTAAATTAAAAGTTGCCCTAACGGGTTGAATAAATACAAAAACAGTTGGAGTTGTGCCACCTGAAATAAGTTTGCCAAAAATGGTATTTCCCAAGGTGTTGCGCATACCACTTTGGCGTAATATCCAAATGTGGCCATAATATGACATCATATTATGATGATTCAGTTTTAAAGGTATGCCCGAAAAATTTTTGTAAACTATAGCAGACTTTGTATAATAAGTATAATATTCATTCATTCATTCATTCATTGACAGCCTTTTCGTCTCACTGCTGGGCATCAACCTCTTCTTTGCCATGTATTTCTTCTCAACGCTAAGGTAGAAACACGGGGGACCTACAGTTTAACGTCGAATCCGAACGACAGAAATTCCAAAAAATGCCTTTAGCCGCATTGGGAAATTCTGTGTGGTGGGTTGCAGAAAAGATTTTTATAAATCTGCATATTAATGCTTATGTATCGAACCCAAGCTAGAATCATCATTTTACTTAGAAAGCGAGCGCCCTAAGTATATACAGTACACCAGAAAGATCTTGCTATTTTAGCAGAAAGTCCATTTTCGTAATAAATATAAATTTGATTGTAGAATGGCGACATAATGATTGCAAAATATTGAATTTAATAAATACGATTTTGTACTATTTTGTGTTTAAAGCATTTCTGTGTTTTGGAAAGCTTTCAGTATTACTTCTGGCGTCTTTCACCATATCCAATTTAAATTGACCACAGCAAATTGACTGTTTTGTTTGCTTATATAGGGTAATAGGGTATAGGCAAAACGTACCGGCAATATTTCATTGATGAATATTTAGAGTCGAAAAGTCCATATAAAAATATGTCCTAAACGTAACTGAACGAGTTATTGTTATTTTTGTGGCTAAAATTTTAGTTCAACGAATTTTATGAAATAAATCTTTTTTTAATATATTTTTAATGTTTTATTCACAAGAAATGTTGAAAATTATCTCCATTGTGTTCGATACACAAAACCGCACATCGCAGAAGAGATCGCTGCGTTCTTAATATGGTTGCTGGGTTATTCCTAATAATATGGACAGCCAGATGTATTTTTTGGTGTAATTCTTCTACCGCCTGCACTTCGGTTGCATAAACAATCTGTTTCATGTGACGCCAAAGATAAAAATCTAATGGAGTCAGGTCCGGCGAACACGTTGGCCGTACTACGGGTTCTCCTACTCCAATCCATCTTACCGGAAAGTGTGCGTTAAGCCAAGCTCTTACACCAAGACATTGATGTGCTGCCCCATAGTGTTGACACCACATTGCACGCCTAATATTGAATGCCACGTCTTCCAGTAATAAGGGTAAAGAGTTTTCTAGAAAATATTCATGAAAATTATGATAATTATTGATACCATCTCCCGCGAGAGAAGCTTCATCGGTCCATAAAATATGCGCTAGGTTTCGATTACTTCGTACCCAATTACAAAATCTTAAACGAGCTTCAAAATCATTACCTAGAGCTTGAAGTCTTTGATGAAGATATGGATGTAAGCAAGCACTTCTTATTATTCCACAAACTTGATTTCTACATATTCCAGTACGTAATACAATTCTTCGCACACTTAAAGGCGTATCATCTTGTAAGAAATCAAGAACTTGCGTCATCGTTTATGGGTCTACTGACTCCTTGACCGACTCCATGTCTTGCTTTGAAAGTGCCATGTTTCCTCAGCTGACGATGTGAATTAAAGAAAACAGCACGCCTAGGCAGTCTTTTATTGGGATATCTTCTACGAAATTGGTGTTGTACTGCTGAAGCATTTCCATCACTCACTCCGTAAACATAATGAATATCTGCATATTCTTCATTTGAAAATAATATTGGCATTGGGAATCACTTGTGAATTACGATGGGAATAAGGTACAAAGAAGAAACCAATAATTTGTTAAAACGATGTTAAAATGTTACCAAAGAAAAGACGCGATCATGGCAACTAGATTAGTATTTCAGAAATACGTTGAACTTAAATTTTAGCCACATAAATTATGAAATACACAATAACTCTTTAACGGTTACGTTTAGGACATATGTTTATATGGACTTTTCGACTCTAAACAAGTTCTGAAATTCATCCTTGAAATATTGCCTGTGCATTTTGGGACACACTGTATACGTACACTTCTTGCATTGGTGTATATCTCTACTTATTGCATTAAATATTTATTTTTAGAGCTATGTAGTATTAAATTATTTTACTTTCGCAGACAATTGTTTATTTTTACAGCAATATTTATAGCAGATTCCCACAATTGCTTATACCTAAAAAGTACCCATGAAATCAGCATACTAATCAGCACCATCGGTACTTCCCGAAAAGTAATTTTATTGGTAATTAGAATTATACTATTTACATTACCTTTCCTTACCTTTTTCAATTTGCTCCATAATTTGTGACGTTCGTCTGATTGTCATTCAAAGGATCCTTAAATTCACTCCTTTATTTTAATTCCTAATTAGAGTATCTTACGCCACCTTCTTTCTGTCCCAAATATTATCACCGGAATGTGTATTGTTTTTCTGCTTTGGCGAACAAATTTTGTTGAAATCGCGCCCTTGAGTGAACGTGTTTCGGTTAATTATGAGAACGGTAGGAACTTGCTTGAAGCAGCTCAAAAATAAAGAAGTAGGGCTGATAATCTTTAGGTTTAAATAGTATATTCTTTGTAATCTGGGTTCGGGGCTAATAATTATTTCTGTGATAATTAAAATTTACCGTTTATGTTTTTCCTATTTTAAACTCGTCATAAAGTCGAATTAAACGTATAAGTACAGGAATAATAATTTATTGGAGAATATAGTGCCGTTTTTGATTTGCATTAAGCGGATAAAAATTAAACTCCGTTCAGCCCCTTTAATGCTATCGCCGTTTTAACAAAGACTCTATGCCTCTGTGCGTTCCTAGGTAATTTAAAACAATCTGTTTCTTTTTCATCCCGAAGAATTTCTTGTAGCACAGCCTATCGCAATATTATGCAACTCCAGTCATCCGAACTGCTGCCGCCGTTCCTTCCACCCAGAGGCGTCCATTAAACAAAGTAAATAAAAAGAAACGTTCTTGACCCTCAACTTTATCGCCAAACTAAGCTAGACCTTACCCATATACCTATACAGTTATTAGTGGAAACTGTCCGCAGTTATTTCTTGATGTAAAATGCCTCTATTTGCGGAAAATAGAAGTCGCCGTAATTCATAAATAAATTTAACCTTCTCTTATTAATTGATTGTTGAATTTGTAAATAACTGTACTTGTTTTATGAACTCAATTGATATTGGCCACGCAGTTTTCTTCTTAATCTTAAGTAGCGGCATGATCCAAAAAAATTCGTGCCTCACGAAGCCATCTATTTATATGTAATTTGTAACTGATTCTGGTTCTGGTTTGAACGTTTCTTTTACTTGCCATTGTACCCATTATTTCCTGTTTTGATTAATGTACACATATGTATTTCTCAAAATATAATACTTGTTGTTTTAGTATATTTTCCTTGTGGTATTTTGTGTTTAAAGAGCTGAAATGGGAAAATAAAGGCATGAGTGTCAATAGAAGGTACCTTACAAATTTAGTAAAGGGTATGCCCACGACATGTGGTTATAGTTCAAAGAGGAAGTGCTGAACAACATGAAAAAACTTAGAGTGACATAGCAGGCAATAAAAAGAGCTATATTGGACTCTCACTAAGAGACAGAAAGACCAATGAATATATAAAGGGAAAAACTAAAATTGTAGATATTGCTCAAGAAGCCGCCAGGCCTATAATGGAAATACGGGGTATATGTAGCAAGGGAAATATTTGACCGCTGGAACTAGCGTAAACTTCACTGGAGGCCTTATATGCACAAACGCCCCGCAGGAAGACCACCGATGAGATGATTTGACGACCTGAAAATAACAGCAAGATTTATTTAGAGCCAACGAGCCCAAAACAGGGACATATAGAAACGCATATTTCCAAACCATGGATAACACAACGCTAAGAAATAAGAAGAAGGTAGACGTATTTTGTAAGAAGTATTCAGGTATAGAATAATTACAATAAGTAGGTTCGATTCCCCGTAAGCTCGGCCCTTTCACGAGGATCTTAGTTTAGCTGTGATATAAATGGGGGCATCCGCTAATTTTGACTTGCCCTATACATACATTGCAACCACAAAGACTATCTTCCAGTAAACGTTTTCCGTGAACTCCCCTCCTCTTTGAGCCAGCTCAAGAATCTCTTCCATCCTTTTGGTTGTGGACTGACGAAACGATCGTTTGGACCATACAAAATACTTAGAAAATGTAATGTTTGTTGCATCTAGAACACCTCACGTACCAATAATTATTATCTCACTTTTAATTTTGAAATTTATACTCAGTTCGGATTTGAAATAAATTTTGTATTCTAGAGGAATTTAATTTGACGTATGACTGATTGTTATTTCCCAACTCACCAGTTCCGTAATCATGGAATTACACTCATTTGGTAAATTAGGAAATAATCCAGACCGTACTCTCATTCACATATTTAAAATTTCATGTCAGTTACTGAATAAGAGCTTTTCATAATTCTGTTTACATAATCATCAATCGAAAGCGTGTTCCCACTAGTGATTTCACATATTTTGTTGTAACAGGACAGCTTTAATAAATGTTTTACATGCTTCTTCAGTTATAAACATGCTTTGAATATGCGAATAAAATATGTGCATTTGACACAATTATTCTAGCTGTAGGCTTGGTTATTTTGTTTAAATTGGCGACATATTGTGGCGCTCCTGCTATACATCACCATAAATCTTCGTGCTGAAGATAAGCTTGCATTGTAAAGCTTCATATGCTATAATTTTCGGTGTTAATCAACCTTGTGCATAATTTATTTCGTTCCGAAACCTTCAATTGACTCATACTGACATAATAAGTTGATAGATCTTCTAATTTGCCCTTGCTTATTCTTTTACCCCTTAATACATGTACGATTTACACGTATGCCAGCCAAGTCTACAAATGTGGTGTGTGTCAAATAAAATAAATCCGAATATATACGCTTCTGTTGAATAATTTTAACTACACCAAACATTACTTTAGAAATGCTTTTGTTTATATCACATACAACAGCATAAAGTGTTAAAGTTCACTTGCATAACAGTAACCCAACATTCCTGAATGGTTGAAATACCAAATTTAGAAGCTATTATGGTCAAATCCCATATAACCCGTCCCGCAACGTGCGCAAATCTATTCCAGCTAAATACCCGTGTTGGCAAATTTCAGGGATGAAAAATTCTTGCCTGTTGAATGCACACGAAGGGCTCTTGCATTTAATCAGGAATTCATGCGCTACGCACAAAGCCAGTAAGTTCAATTTATGTCAGAAAAGGTGGCCGTATTTGTATATGCACGGACGCATCTTGGGTAACGTCAAATTCTAAATATTATGTTGGTCGGAAAATAATAAAAATGCAGTTTTGTTGAAGTAGTTGAAACTTAATTGTCTTCAATGTAAGTGTAATTACATTGAGTTTATGTTAAGGTAATTTGAAAGTGCATTTTGCTTCCTGCATTTAGGTAACATTAACTTTTGTTAGATTGTTATTACAATTTAGGCTATTCAATTGAAAATAGACAAGACACAAATACCAGCAATATTTTTGTATTAGTACAAAACGAGCGGTAAAGCAGATAATACTGCCCAAAAACTGAACTACGCTTTTGGTGTGGGTACTGCTAAAGGGCGTACGATGCAACTGTAGATCGTGCTGAATACGAGAGCCTTGACAATTAAGAAGGTGGCGGTCGTCTTCTTCAGTTGATAATGATCAACTGAAGGTGTTAGTTGAATCAGAACTACGCACAACAATTCGAGAACTTGTGCATAAGTTAGAAGTTACACATCTAACAATTCTTGAGAGCTTAAAAATAGCTAGGAACATCAAAAAGCTTGACAAACGGGTGCCACACTAACTAAACAGAAACAAAAAAATTTGCCGTTACGAGATTTTCGCTACGCTTCTTTTACGCAACAGAAAGGATCTAGTTCTACATCGTATTGTAAGGTACGGCAAAAAGTGGATGGTTTAGGACAACAGAAAACGGTCTGCACAATGGTTGGACAAAAATGAAGCACCAAGGCATTTCGCGCAACTAAAATTACACCAAAAGAAACTAATTGTGAATGTTTGGTGATCTGCACCAAGACGTGCGATATTTGGTCCCCGCACTGGTCAATTGGAAAGGTCCAATCCTGCTACACAACAACGCACGACCACGCTCCCCACAGTTGACCCTCCAAAAGTTAAATGAATTGGGCTATGAAGTATTTCCTCATCCACCATACTCAACAGCCTCGTCAATAGATTATCGTTTCTTTAAGTATTTTGACAATTTCTTAGAAGGTTAGGTATTCAACAACGTAGCTGCTGCCAAAAATACATGAGGAGTTTATCAACATTAAAACTCCGGAATTTTATAACACCCGAAAATTAACTAGAAAAAATGTGTTAATGCTAATAGCGCGTATTTCGAGTAGTAAAGTAAATTAGTAATTCATTGAATTTACAGACCCTGAAATCTTTATGTTGAAATTTTTGCCGTACTTCATTATGCTATAATTTTAACATGCAATTAACAAAATCTTAAATTCTTGATGAATCAACTACATAAATCAGCACAATTTTAATTGTAAATTGTTATCAATCTAAAGTCCAATTTTCTATTAAAACCAATAATTTTAAATTATAGCTTAATATTACATAAGTCTAAGAAAAACTCATTTTCTATATATCATAATAATATTCAATATTGCCCTTATTATTCGTCTCTGGATGCCTATGAACTTATATATGTATTATCCCTAAATGAAGTGCCAATATCTGCTGCTTATATTGGCACGGATAATACACACTGCTCCAACCCTCTCACTTTCATATCAGAGGAAACATTTTCATTTTTATTTCTTAATACATGGTGCAATCTTTCAAAGCCTGTCCTAGCCACCCTCATTCTTTTTTGTAAGCTTACTATACATAATGCCTTATTTAGTTTTACAGTTTAACCCAAATGTGTGAACTGAGCAATATCTGCGATCTGATTATATATAGTGCTGTCTTCTATTCTTCCTACATTTTCATGTTCTTTGATTACTCTGCTTAGGTTTAGTTCCTCATTTTGAGAAAGGCATTCGAATATTTTATTCTTTGCATATTAAACGTTCAGACGTGGTGCTATACTTTCTTATTACAGTTTTTGAAACATCCGGCTTTCCTAAAGTGAAATGTTTTAGTAAAATTGTTTCATTCTTGTTTCCATTTCTATTGATTTCACGAATGAATGGAACTAATTAGTTACATTTTTCTTAACAATTCCATATATGCCAAGTCCTGCTAGTGAATTTAGTATTGCCTGCATCTAAAGCTAGTCAAAGACCTTGTTATGATCAATAGTACCAATAGGTATGTATTAAAGTGATTTCTTGATCAAAATCTTCTACTAACAACAGCAGTATGGCAATTCTTTAAAAACGGATTCATCAAGATGCTGACATAATTCTAAAAGATTTAGCAATCTGCTATTATGGACAATAATTTATACTCTTAACACAACACACTCCTAAAGAAGTTCTACTACCATTCTGGTATAGCTTGATTATATTTCTCTGCCACATGCTTCTCCTCAACGGTAAGATAGAACCTAAAGTTTTACGTCGAATTCCAACCGAAAACATATTATAAAAGGCTTTTAGGTCTTAAGACAACGGCTTGGCAAAACCAGATTGCGAATTATTTGTGGTAGGTTTGGTGACGAAAATGTTATTCGCTATACTATTCGAATCCAAAATGCATTTAAATTCTGATCAGAAACCAAACGCTCTGCAAACTGTCCTAATACCACTCATTTTTATTAAATCTTCATTTCACTAAAATAAAGGAAGAAAGTAAAAACAGCAAAAAAATCGCTCGGTCTCTATTAGAAGAACGTCGTTTGCAGAAATTATTAGATCATTTGGATTCAGCACAATATGCTGAATCCCGAAATCTTCGGGTCAAAACACCTGGCAACTCTAATCAGAAATACCTACTATCTAAACCGCTATTTAAAATTTTATCTAGTACAACTTATTTACTTTTTATTAAGGAAAGTTGAATGATTTTGAACATCAGTCTGTTTAGTCAAATTCTAGCAAAGATTTGTCTGTAATTTCACGTTATTATGTTATCACTAAGCTAATACGGTATGACTTCGCTAATTCGATCACGCGTTAATTCGAACACTTCAATAATTCAGGCACTGCTACAATTCGGGCAGTTGTGCCATTTAACTCTATAATGCCGACACATTTCGGAATTCTTTTAAATGATTTATAACGCACGTAAAAAAATTTAAATAAGCAAAATTGACCATAAGACCTTTTAATAGATAACGCGCTCCCTCTCATCCACCCGGAGTTGGACTAATTTTAATCCAAACTTTAGAGTTATAGTTTCATCCCCCAATTGTACAGCAATAACAGAGGCAATGATTCAGACTCTGATACTAAATATTAAAGTGGCTTAGGGAAAAGAAAGACTAACTTGATATCTCAGGACACTTTGCAGAGCTACAGTTTGGAGAGGGCTGTGATAAGCCTGCATCAATCTGACAAATATATCTAAAAATGTTGAACGCTACTAAAGGATAATAGCATGAAGAAGATAAATTTCGTTTAAATCAGTTGAAACAACGATGGCGAGAATCTGAATCACTAAATACAAATTTAAAACCCGTTAAAGAAATGTTGAATTATTCTGATTCACAAATAAGTGCGGAAGAAGTTTTCAGTTGGGCAGCTGGCCACAGATCAAGATTGAATTGCAGGCACTTTAAACTATAATGGCATGAGTACTACCGATTCCGAATGTGAGTTTGTAGAAGAATCTTGTTATAAAATCGTGTACCAATATATGGCGTACCTTCATTTTCTAAATGCTTTCAAGAGACAGAAGTAAATAGCATTCTAATAGAAGAAGTTGTTTTATTAAGATTGAAGAAGAAACCCCCAGTATAAATTCTTTAGATAACACAAAATAGTAGAAAATCAATTATTATATTAAATAAATTCATTCTGTACGAATATTGGGGAAAGTGCTGTACCTTGGACCTACATCAATTTCAGGGCAACCAGTGACGGTGTAACAAAACCAATGCATGTAGTTCATATATTTGCCACCCGGGGTGATTGTGATGCTAGTTTCTTTCTTGAAAGTTAGTCACATGGAGCAGAAAATTAAAAAATAAGAAATCGCTATCGAAAAGTAAGTTTTTTTAAGTCACTTATTTTCATTATACCTTTCTAACATGAATTATTTACGACAAAATGAAAGTCATGCATGATAGAGTATGGAATAAGCTTTAGTAACATGGTTTTGAAATCACATTTAGCTTAGCCTCAAAATGGGGGGTAACTATTATTTAACAAGATACAAGGAGTTGTACCTTGGACCTAGGGCGAGTGCGGTCTAGGACATTTGGGCGCGGCCGCTAGGGCGCGGCCGTTAGGGCGCCGCCGTTAGGGCGCCAGCCACAAGGGCGCGAAGACACTAGGGTGCGGGCCGTTAGGGCGCCGAGACGTTAGGGCGCGTGGACATTAGGGCGCGGACCGTTAGGGCGCGGGACACTAAGGCGCGAGACTCGGTGTTATAACTTGTTACTCATCTGTATTTTAATTTTAAATAATAATAATTTATTTATATTACTTATATATTTAATATTAATTTATCGGCTGTAGAAATTCTAGGAAGAAGGATTAAAGTAGTTGAATGTTTGATTATACATATATATGTATTTTACTTTTTAATTTCTTGTAATAATTATATAAGTACATAGTGTCAAATAATTTATTTGAAACAGTTTTGTTTTATTTATAACAGTTTCTTTTTGTGTGTATTTATAATAACCATGTGATTTACGTGTCAATAAATTCTTTTAATTGGACTAATTTTACGATGCACAACCATACAGGACAATACCTGATAAAGTAATAATATTTGTATTTACATTTATAAAACACATTTAAACCAAATTGCCATGTCATATCAAAAATCTA
>JABXWE010014224.1:0-25801 GCA_014611495.1 Limonius californicus
GGGGCATGTTAGACCTGTGAATAGCACGAAATGTGTTGAGCCAGGGTAAGCTGGGTGGGATGGGAATCTTGGAGTTGTCATTGGCAACTCCACGATTACTAAAAAAATAAAGATTTCATTTTGTAAAGTGTGTATCATTTACCAATAATTGGTAATGTACCTTCAGATATTTGTTTGATAAAAAACTGACGTAAAATGATAATAAATAATAATTATTGTGCTAATATTTGTATATCTAACTATATGTATTATTTTGTAACTTATTGAAATATAGTTCTTTTTCTTAAAAGCATTACATATTTTTCTAAACTTACAAAATATTCTTCTATTACAAATAAAGGTTTCGTTTATAACTTCTTCTTCTTCTTCTTCGCTTATCCTTATGCCCTTTCAAATTTAGTAGTACAAAAATCGGTTCATCGGCCGCGAGATAAGGAGGATTACAATTAGATAATACCGTCGCAGATCATGTGCCCTACCTGAGAGCTACCGTCGCAGTTCATGTGTCCATTTCATCTTAAGTCGGGCTACCCCTCATTAAAGGATTAATATCGTCGCAGTTCATGTACGCCCTTTTATCTAACCCAGCGTACTTACATGTTTATTGTTTATTTGAGTTTTAATATTAAGAATTATGTTTTATTTGTTAGGTCATTGGGTGTAATACTGTTTCTGTTTATAAGTAGTTTTTTTGTTTATTTTATGGTTATAATTAGTATTTTATAACAATTGAAAGAATGAAACTTATAACTAATAAGTTCTCTTATAAATGTTTAATGTTTTGTGTGTACTTTTATTAATATTTCCGTCGTACCCATCACTATTTAGTGGAAGGGGGGTAATAGCCTCGTTTGCCAGGAGCGCGCTGGCTTTGTGCACCCATTTTTTTCTGTCTTGAAATTATACGTTTTATAGATTTTGCGCCGTCGCAACTTTAAATAACAAATACATCCAGATAATATATTTATAACAGATTTATCGAATAATTAAGTTTACAATGAGGAACTTAGACATAGGCTGCGATTTTAATGGAATACGCATATACCTACAATTTTTATTTGAATTAACTGCATATTCATACAAATTCTACATGCCAGATTAATGCAGACTGTATTTATGTAAATTTACTTAAATGTTTAATTTAATTTAATAAATACACGCACGCAGGTAAATTCAAAAAACGGATTTTTGCTTAAACCCGAATATCGGATTTAAAAAAAATCCGGATAGCGGATTATTTAAGGTAAATCCGGATATCGAATTTTTCGGATATATCCGGATACCGGATTCTTCGGATAAATCCGGATAGCGGATTTTCCGGATGAATCCGGATAGTGAACTTATCGGATACGGATTTGCAAGACGGATTTTATCCGGATAGTAAAAATCCGGCGGATTCCGGATTATTCGGATACCGGATAATTTAAAATCCGAAATCCGGATTTTAAAATGTAACGGATTTGACAGCACTAGTATATATTGAATAATACCGGAGACAGCACGCAGCCTTGACGCACTCCCCTTTTTATTTCTACATTTTCTGTTTTTTCATTCTCTACTTGAACTGCCGCTCTTTGTTGCCAATACAAATTTCTTATGATTCTTATATCTTTTCCGTCTAAGCCTATTTGATTCAGTTCTTCGATAATCTTCTCATGTTTGATTCCGTCAAAGGCTTTTTCGTAGTCGACGAAACAGATGTCTTTTCTCACCATCTTTCTGCCGACTAAGTTAATGGTATTTTTTAAGATTTTATGAAACAAATATTTAATTAAATTGTAGTATTTTATGGTTGGTACTTCATTACTGCTAATTAATTTTTAAATGAACATTTATACGCAACATTCTAATTTATTTTGCACTATAATGCAGTACAACGCGCCAGTGTGGTTCAGTGGTTAAAGCACTGGGCTCCGGTGAGGAAGGTCGGGAGTTCAAACCCCCGACTCGATGCCTGGCGGGCGGCTTACCCAGTATATTTAAATAATGGGGTACCTGTGTTCGAATAAATAAAGGATAATCATGCGGTTGTCTAATGTATGATGCTCATCATATTACCACGTATCAGTAATTTGGTACTCGACAACCGAGTGTAAAAGCAAGAATACGGGACCTCTCACCTTGCGCCTTGCAGGCCAAAACCCTTCATGGGGTGTAGAGCCTCGCCATTATTATTGTTATAGTGCAGTACAACGTACAGATCTGTACAGCTACAAGGGCAGTTAAGATTAATTGTTTCGAGACATAACATGCTCGTCGTGAAGATATAAGAGTTAAGGCCAACTCCCATTAGAGCAACACAGAGTAGCGCGACGCAGCGTAGCATGCGGCAGTGCGCAGCAGCGTTTTTACACAACTATTCCTACTTGTTAAGCAGCAACCCAAGAGCAGCAGACAAGCACGCAGCAAAACACAAACCATTTGATTTTGTGCCTTGGGACAATCTACATGGCAGAGGAGACTTCTACCTCATCATCAGACAATACGTTAGTCCTAGCAACTATATGTCATGAATATGAGCGAAATAAAAGAAAAAAGAAACGTAAATATTGGGTATCGATATATTTAGAGCAAGGCTGGCAGAAAGCGAATTTCATACACTTTTCAAACGACATGCTGATGCATGCAAATTTTACAAATATTGTAAAATGTTCCCATAAAAATTGAATCAATTACTCGAACTTGTACGCATCCCTTCAATTAAGGAAGATACTAAATTTCAACCAAGCATCGGGTCACGTGAAAGGCATTCGACGCCTTGTTAGTAAACCAGCAGGACAGGCGCAATGATAAGCAGCAAAATGCGAGCTAATGTTGACCGAGCAATTAAAATTTTGCTGCTCTATCAAGTGCAGCGATGCGGCCGCGCACCACTTAGGTGTGAAGGGTGTCATTTAATAACATGCAAGCAATCCCTGTATATGCAACGTTGCGACGCGCTGCTATCATGGATATCATCCTTTAGTTAGACTCTTATCAAGTGAGATGAGTATTGTACAGAAAAATGAAATCATTTATAAGAAAACGGCTTTATTATTTTCGATGGAGTGATATTTTATATCGTTCTCCAGTGTTTCATTCGATAATACAAAAATTCTATTGAAAACTAACGAATATAATGCTATTCTCTTACTATACTACAAAAAAATTTACAAGTCTATGATACGCAAATTAAAAGCAGTAAACGGTGACCCGATATTTTATTATTCTTACATCTGCGCCTACAAAGTTCCAATTAAAATTTCCAGTGTTTAAACACATCTGTTTCAAAAGACAAAAGACTTTAATATCCGTCTCAAAAAGACATTTGATATTACAGCATGAATGCCTTGGGGGAAACTTTGAATAGGTTCAAGTTTGCCACCTTAGATGAAAATCGTACAAGCCTGTAAATTCTCGTAACTAAAATGAAAGCAAGAAATTACAAACAACTCGCGAGCTATTTAACATGGCGTCTGTTGGCTTCGAACATTGTCCATTGGGGAGGCATGTTTTAAGATTACATTCACAGTGGATTGAAGAAAATGTTCTGTATGCATTCCTATTAATTTGTTGCTTAATACTCGTAAACAAGTGAAGCTAAATATACTGGGTGTATCAGAAATAGGTACAAATATTAAATCTGATGGTGGATTACAATATATACCAACTAGAAAAAACATTTCTTTGGCAATGGGACCCTTAAGATATGAGAAAATAATAATTGAAAATTTGACCGAAAATTGTTTGAGTACCGCAGGATAATATCAAAAATTGGAGTTCAAAAACATGTTATGCAAAAGAGAGTAAGATAGAAGCGCAAAAAAATTTCTTATCATCTACTACAAACCAATGTTATTAGGTAGATCAGTAATTTCTATTCTATTTATACAAGCCAGACAAGTTTTTACGTGTTTGCCACTTTAGATTTACTTTACAATTATGTAATAATCTTCTACAGCTTAAATGCATTTTCTATGTATCATCAGCAGTTCTCAAACAAAATTTTATTTTGTTTTTTAATTCAAAAAAATAAACTTAATGTTTTTGAAAAATGAATAGTACCATTGAATTCTACTTGAGCCAATCTATTACTGGTTTAAATATTTATACCTATTTCTAATACACCCTGTATACGAAATCGTTAAATGCTGAAATGATCTCTTACTATAGTAAACACCTATTTTACACTAATCTACCACTTTTTATAATTATTTTAAATTAAACTTGAAATATTATCATGTCATGAAAAATGTAAGTATTTACCAACGAAAAAAACATTTAATGTCATATTTTTTGAGCGCAACGAATCGAGGTTACCCTGTTTTCGTGAATTAATAAAAATTTCCAAATCCTTAGAAATTACAATAATACGAATGAACCTCAAGCAGCAATGACCCAGTTTTCAAGCAGTTGTATTTCTATCACCTGAAATTACATTTATTTATACCCTTTAAGCAGTCAGTTGTAATATTTTTTATTTTTTAAACAATTATTCTTTATTAAGAGTTACCTTACTAGCGCTTACAGAAAGTAAAAAATAAAAGTTTAATTTAACATTTGACAAATGATCAAGAAACTTTAAAGTAATGATCCGAAATTATCGAAAATAAATTGCAAGTGCAAGTGGATGTGACAACTATTATTCTCCCCGAAGCTTCTATAGAAAAGTTTGTAATGCAACGTCTACAACAATTTTCACTAAAAGCTAAATGTGGAAAAAATTATAAACATTTACAGTTTGAGTTAATGAATACATGTTACAAATTTATAGAGTATGTAGGGGATTCACAATAGACTCACAGGCCCCATTTATTTCTCCTTTTTACAAGAAGTATTGCCAGAATGGTTGGAATGAGTACCATTGGGGATGTACCAATAGATGTGTGCGTTAGCACACTATTCGCTTGTCATCCGAGACTACATCAACCAAGTATTGCATGGCGGTAATAAATTGGTCGAGGAGGAACCATTAACATGTCCACCATGCTCCCCTGACCTAACTCCCCATAAATATTATTACAGGACCAAATAAAAATTTAGTTTACGAGACGCCTGTCTAGTGTGAAGTCTGCCGGCACGTGTTCTGGATGCAGCCCAAAAACAACAAAGTCTGGCACTCTTGAACAAGTATATGGAAATATGCTTCGGAGGTATAATGCTTGCATTGAAGTTGGTAGTCGTTATTTTCAGCAATATTATTGTAGTGTTTGACAAATAAATAAAATTCCTGTGAACATTACTTGTAGTGTTTAACTATGTGCAGAACGGTGCGTTTTCAGATTTGAGTTTCTTATTAAAAGTTGGTCTATTTTGAATCCTCTACATACCAAATATATTTCACACAAGTATTCATTAACACCTTGTACAATGTATCTAATATATTTTAAAATTTACTTGAAATTCCGAGCACTTAAAAGTAATTACGTTTTAAAATTCTTTATGGTTTGTCCAAGAACTCTCTTTCTATGAACACCATAGCAAAAACCATTCTTAAAACCATTTTCTAACAGCGCTTGAAAAAAAAATGTTTATTAATAATTTTAGTGTAGCAGGTAGCTCAGTTGGAAAAAATGTCTAGACACCATCCATATAACCAGTAAAAATTTATTGCTGCAACCCACCACACACCATGTCTCAGTCTGGCTTTGGCAACCGTGTACACCTTCTGCATTATATCTGTTCTTCCGATTCTTTGTCAAACTGTAGGTAGCAATAGAACGTGAAAGTTCGAACGAACGAACCAACTGCTTTTATTAGAACTTTAGTGAACTCATTGAAGCCACAAGTCTGGAGACCTTAAGATTTTAATTTTTTCTTCTTCTTCTCTCTGTTAAGCTATTAGCTTGGTACATCCAGATTGTATCGTGTCTTTGTTTGATTCACGTTATTCCCTCACTCCATCTCTTGTTGGGACGTCCTATGCTCCTTCTTTCTTGTGGTCTGTTGTCTCTTGCAATTCTAACTAATCTTGTTTCGTCCATCCTGGATATGTGCTCATTCCATTCTCTCTCTCTTCCATTTATTCACTCTGTTATGTGTGGTACTTGATATGATTCGCGGATGTTTGTGTTTCTTATCCTTTCCATCCTGGTATTGCCAGTTGTTTTTCTCAGTACTTTCATTTTGGCCACTTGCATCTTTTGTTTCGTTTTTGTTGATTCTGCTGCCGTCTCTGTAGCATATGTTATTATATGTCTTATGACACCTTTATAAATCCTTGCCTTGGTGTCTTGTCTTAATCCTCCATATATTTTGGTTCAGACATCGCACTATTCTTTCCGGTTTACTTATTTCTTCATCCATTTCTTTGTTTTTAATTTACACGTGTTGCTTTTGTGCAACTCCAAGTTTTCATTGGAATTTTGGTATGTAATAAGAAACACCTTTATATGGTACTACTAATCAAACAAATAAATAAGTATCTTGCCACTAGGCTGTGTGCTGTATAACATCCTGAAGATAATAAATTCACTTCGTAGAATAAACCCCGAATAAGTATTCTAGCACACAGTTTTCGTCTCACTGTTTTGTAAGAAAAAATTCTATATCGTCAAAATCTTCCTTCGCCCTTGCAAAATTAATGTCTTGTTGGCGCCACAATTAATTTGTTATATAATGTAGAACATTGTGCACATGTTGTAGGTATAAAACCGTTCTTGGCATGGTTCACGAAATTGCAACATATTCAATATATATGTTATTGTTTTTGACACTCGTATTGTAGAGCAATTTAGTGTGTGGGGTTGCATGTTCCTCGATGTTTTAGGAGTGGTAGTTTCATTATTAAGACAGTAATCATGTTAGAACATACATAAGTGTAATGTGAATCGATAACGAAAGGGTTTGGAGCTAATTGTTTATATTTGGTTTAATATCTGCTTTGGATGCAACCAAACTCTTGTAAATTTTTATCTGTTTGCTTTTAATCTGATTTGCAGTTTTTCAAACGCCAAAAGACGGAAACAATTTAAGAATAAGAGAATTATACTAATAATACTAGGTCCTACTATCCCTAACAGTTATTTTTACTATCGTAAAGGACCTAAACATATTCGACTAAGGTGAAATTCCTGAAGATTGATTTTCTGATTTGGCATTACTTGGAATTTATCTTCCAATTCCTGCATTTTTATTTGAGATAATTGAAATTCTTGGCGATTTGCTAAGCGGCAAGCAATTCTTTCTTATTTTCAGGGAATCATAATTCGTGGTATATTTGTTTGATTTATAAGAGCTGGGAAAGCTAAACACGTTGAAAGTACCCCTACCTACCTAAACGATGAGATAAAAGAGATAGCGACCATGATTTGTATTTATGCATTTTCTTAAGGTTATCTTGTGAGCTTCATTAAACCATGCGAGGACAAGAGTTTTCATGTATTAATCAATCAATAACCTGCTTAAAATATTTATTAATAGTGAATTAACAAACAATCAGTTAATTAATTTTATTGTAATTTCTTATTTGGTATAATAACTAAGTCAGGGGGACAATACGGCTACTTCCGTTCACCTATTTTCAACCCCAAACTTGGGGTAATTTTAGCTATAAAAATGTTAAATTATTTTCCGCGAAAATTCTGTCCAAAGTTTCAGGATAGTAAATATTGGAAATGCACACCACCAATGTCCATACAGTAATAAATGCTCTGTTTAAAATGTATTCGCACATTCCGAGGCATTTGTGGATTGATTAGACAGCATTCCTTGATTATATGTTGTAAATCTTGTAAAGCATCAGGCTGAATGGCGTAGATGTTACACCACAAATTACCAAAAAAAAATTAACCGGGGTAAATGTAGCGGCCTTGCGGGCTAATGAATAGCACCTTTACATCTAATTCGTTGACCTAGAAACATTCGATTCAAATACTCTCGAACAACTAGTGCATAATGCGGAGGATCATCAAAAATGCTCGCCCAAATATTTAATTTTTTGGAGTATTGAATATAAATATCCACGAATACAATCTGACTAATAGCGACAATTCCGGCGATTGACTTTACCATTTACGAAAAAATGCATTCATCAAAAAAACAGACGTTAAAACGAATATTTTGATTTTTTTTATCACCCGTTCACTTACAGCCTCAGAAAATTGCAAACGGCAGAGTTTTTGTAGCAAACAGATCTTGTAGGAATGAAACTACCAGTTTTTTAAAACTCGTTGAATACTTAGTCAATGAATTCCCAGTACAATAGCCATTTGCCTTGTACTCAACGTAGGATAGATAACAGAACCGCGGCTTCCACCGATTCATTTCTTATCGGCTTTTCAGCATTTCGCTTTCTACTTACGACAAAGCCTTCCAAAATGTTATCACTAACTCCAAGACATGCTTGAGTTTCACATGCTTATCTACATATTGCTGGTTGAACAATTCGACGATTCTACTGACATTCATTGTTTCCTACGACATACGCAATTATTTCAACTCTTTCTGAAATCGAATAAACCATTTTAAATGTTGGAAGAAAACAAGGACTACGAAATACGGCTGACGTAAAAAAACATTCAAATATTTACGGCAACCTATGCCGTCTAATTATTCCATAAAGGCTCCAGAACATTTACTACCCTGAAACTTTGGGCTGCATTTTCGCGGGAACTAGTACTCGGAATCAAACAATAGAAACGCTTCTGTAAAGCAAATTCATCGAGATTTCAAATGGTATGTATTTTATTGCCCCTTGCCATTTATAATTTTTGAGCGCTGCTCCCTCCCAGTTTTGAGGTTGAAGTAGTTAAATGGAAATAGCCGTATTGCATGTCCCCTTGGCAAATTATTCTGACGTATTCGGATGTTTTTCGAAGAATTGAGGTTTACTGTAGGCCACCCTGTAATGCAACTAGCTTAATTTAATTATATAGATTCAAATCAACAATTGCTGTTAGCAAAGTAAGTTTCTTTTTAATAAGTGTCCAGATAATTAGAATGTTTAACTACAATTTATATTCCCGGATGATTCTTTTAGAGTGACTCCCTTTCTGGGTCGATTTAATTCGACGTATCGACCGAACTCAATTATACTCCTAATTAAAAATACATAAAATTGTAACTATTTAATATCCATGCCTCTGAAATTAGAACACCCGACATCATTTAGTTTTTCCATTTTTAAAACAGTATACACACACAAGTCTAGTTTACCTCCATATTATGTGCATTACCTATGTTGTATGAATCATAATTTCTGAAACTATTTTGGATTTATGATGGATTTGATCTCATACAAAATTATATTTTTACATATACCGCTGATAAGAAATTAAGAGATATCAGATAGTTTCTAGATTTTGAATTTTTTTTTAAATGCCGTACGCAGAAGTACCGGGTATAGACACTATGATCTAGAATTTTGTCTACAATTACTTTATGAACGGTTTTTTCGTTCCATTTTATTAAATGGTGACATTAAAACTACAGATCATTGCTTGCTCTATCATACTGGTAGATTAAAAATGGGAAATGACTACAGTCGATATCAAACCGCAATATTATTAAACCTCACGGAACAAAAAATATATCATCTAATACTAGAGTTTATGATGTTTTATTTTCAAAACTTACAAAGTATGCGTATCCATTGTAAAAAAATATTGAAACAGTTGACTTTTCAAATTAAATAACCGCTTTCAATATAAAATTATTCTTCATTACTCCTTTCGGTTTCGGTCTTTAAAAATAAAAGAACCGTCTCCAGCTTGGAATCGAAACCAGGTTCATCGCATCAGAATCTTGCGCTTCCAACACGGAATTTGAATTTGAAAAGTGAGAAAGAGGGCTTTATTTATCCTGTATTAATTTCCGTCGTTATGGAAACAAATAGTAGGTAGTAAATTGAGTTGCCTACATTTAGGCGCTTCTTAAAGAATCTTTAAGAAGGTCTATCCCTGAAAGAAAACACTTTTGACCATACATTTATTAACAAAAAATGTTTGTTTTCATGTACACTTTAAGCCCTAGAATTTGTCCCTGCGATTAATTAACACCCTGTATAAACAGAACACCCATATAACAATAGCTGGTTTAATAAATATATTAATAGAAAGATACATATTCGAAGGCTGCGATACAAGCCTGAGAAAAGTATTACACCCAATGGGATTTAGTTATAAAAATAGACGATCCTAGAAGAGGACTGTGCGAATAAAGTCATGTAGTACATCAGAGATATGATTTTCTTAGAAAATATAAAGCGTTACGTGACGAAGATGTTTACAACTTTATATTTTTAGATGCAACCTGAATTTTTTCTAAGGGAGGAAACAGAAGTTCTTGGCAATTCGAAACTCCACTTACCTGCAAGAAAAACAGGCTAGTAAAGGTAAACGATTTATTATTTTACATGCGGGCGGTGAAAATCGCTTTCTCGAAGGTAGATGTATTTTTGTTTTATTTTACATTTTACATTAATACCGCACTAATTTAAACTGACGGACAGAATTCAAAGCATTTTTTAAGTTATGTTAGGAGATCCCATGATGAGAACGATTTTTTAAATGGATACTTACAGAGAACAACATTCTAAGTAATTCATACAATTCAAAATTTTAATGTTAGCTATAGAATTTTTATGAGGAGTTTTTAAAAATTGTCGTTGGAAAAGCTATAAAATAATTCTGATAATGCCTCTACCTATTACAATTTGTCCAAAAATAAATTTTCTAATATCTCAAATAACCGAGATATCAAGCTAATTCGTCTTAACAGACTCACGTCGTTATACGTAGTTGATCTTCTGTATTAATAATTTCCCTATCTGATGAAGTTTTAAAACGCTTCATTTTGAAAGTAATCCTAATATTTCTTATATCATCTGAAGGATCATTGATATACCTGGCTAATGTCCAAATATGTATTCCAGTGACTTATCGCCCTAAATTTTTTTGTCAGGCGTATTCTTGGCGATATTTCAATTTTAGCCTGTTAATCGCTTAAAAACTTGATTCGAATGCCTAATAATTTACCTCTTAAACAACTAAAGCGGTTAATTGCAACTATATGTATATATATGTAACCAGGTGATCAAGGAATTGAAAGAATTGTGGCTGAATGTGTTATCGTAAATAAGCATCCCCGTCCCCTCCGTCATCCACAAAGTCAGGGCAGCATCGAGCGCAGTAATCAGGACATCGAGAACATGATCAGATCTTGTATGTCCGATAATGATTCAACAGACTGGGCAATCGGCCTTCATTTCGTGCAATGGTGAATGAATATTTCCCATCATCGAATTATCGGGCAATCTCCCTATAAAGCACTTTTTGGCCATAACCCGCGTGTGGGTTTCACTACTTCCAACCTGCCGAAAGAAGTCCTAGAACGCTTAGTGGATGAAGAAGACCTGGATACTCTTGCTGATGAAGAATTACCGCAGGGGAATAAAACAACTGATAGCGACACTGATCACAGTGGCAAGTCACCAAATGAAGCGCGAAATGGAGAAGATGATGAAGATGAAGGGATACTTGACTCTGCCACAGTCGAAACAAATAATGAATTTAACAATTCTGAGATCTATAGTGAGTTGAACGATTGAGAAAAAAAGATTCGAAATGAGAGAGAAGCAGCCTAAGAAGATCAAAAACGTGCGACAGAGAAAATGCTGATCTAAATGTAAAAATCGTCATCATCATTATCATGATCCTCATTTTGTATCGCTTGCGCAGTGCCGAGGCGGTGTGAGGAAAAGCTAAGCTAAGTGTGTGCTATGTACAACAGGGCCCGACTCTGCGGATTACCGTGTTGGTGCGAAACCGTGCTTAAGCTGCTGTTGTGTGTGAATGTTTTCGTTTATGGTCTTGTTACTCCTCTAATGCGGAAACTCCTTTTTTCTTCCCACTTCACTACATAGCTACAGGTACGAAAACAGGGAACACGAAATGGACACTCACTTGCGACGACCCAACAATTATTGCACCAAATATTGTTTTCTACCCCACCTTTTCATGAAATGGAGAATTTGCTTATCCAAATGCTGAAGTCCCGTATAATTTCACCATCTGGAAGAGGATGGGTTCCACTTCATGAAATGGATGGGATTTTTGTCCAGGTGGCGGAAAGCTTTGAAATTACAGTATGAGGAGCCGCTTCATGAAGTGGATGTCCTTTTCATGAAATGTACAATTACATCTTCTGGATTCGACATATACAAACTAGAAAAAACATTTCTTTGGCAATGGGACCCTTAAGATATGAGAAAATAATAATTGAAAAGTACCGCAGGATAATAACACAAAATTTGAGTTCAAAGACATGTCGTGCAAAGGAGAGTAAGACAGAAGTGCAAAAAATCTTTCTTATCACCTGCCACAAACCAATACTATTAGGTAGGTCAGTAATTTCTATTCAGTCTGTTGTTGTTATCACAAGCCAGACAAGTTTTTATGTGTTTGCCACTTTGGATTTACTTTACAATTAGGTAATAACCTTCTACAGCTTAAATGCATTTTCTATGTACCATCAGCAGTTCTCAAACAAAATTTTATTTTATTCTTTAATTCAAAAAAATAAACTTAATGATTTTTGAAAAATGAATAGTTAGATTGAATTCTACTTGAGCTAATCTATTACTGGTTTAAATATTTGTACCTGTTTCTGATACACCCTGTATGTATGAATTTCTGCAAGAAGTTAAAATGTTATTCTAAAACATAACTGTTCACATCATCAGTTATGATGGATGATAGAATTTCAGTTAAAAATGTTTAGCCCCATCCTCCAAAGCGAATTCACATTAAGCTGGCATCGCGTTAATATTTAATTGTTTAGGAAACCTTGATGTAAACTATTTGACGCAACACAATCCTTTTTGCCGTCTTTACATAATTATACGTGTAGAAGCAAATTTCAAAGACGTTTAAAGCCATCCATCTTAGCCGGCTCCGCTGGTGAGAGTGTTAAGGAGGGCTTTGGAGAAAATAAAAGCTTGTGGAAAGTTGCAACAAAGTTTGACACATATAAAACTTTCAGATTAGAAACAGCCGTTGGTGGGGTTTATTTTATTTAGTAATCGGAAAACTACAAGCTCGATATACTTAGTAAACAAGAAATTGGAATTAAAATTATAAAAACTGCACAATAAGCACAGGTTGATATTAAGAAGTAAATTTCATGTGGTATAACTTTACACAGCAAGCAATTTGCTATATCTACTTAAAAAAATAATAATTATAACCTTGTGGAAAGTTGCGATAAAGTTTGACACATATAAAACTTTCAGATTAGAAACAACCGTTGGTGGAGTTTATTTTATTTAAGTAATCGAAAAACTACAAACTCGGTATACTTAGTAAACAAGACATTGGAATTAGAATTATACAAACTGCGCAACAAGCACAGGTTGATATTAAGAAGAAATTTCATGTTGTATAACTTTACACAGTAAGCAGTTTGCTATATCTACTTGTTAGCTGCAATAAAGCTCATTTACCACGGGCAAGGAGTGTAGAACGGAATCTCAGTGGGTACTTCCAAATGCTCACATGAAAGGTAAAATTAATTCCTACGCACTTTTGAGTTTCGAACAATTTGTTACCAATTACATGTACTCGTTTCAGTGTAAATGTTGGATAGAAGTGAAATACAAATAAAGTATGTCCTAGACATTTCCACGCTCTCGAAGTAGCTGTTTCAAGTAGTTCGTTAGTTTAAAGTTTCAAATGTCGGCTTATAGCGAACTGTTTCCAAATGTTTGAAAACGCAAGAAAAGCAGCTGTAATTATTAATTATAGACTAAAATTTATGGGTACTTATGAACATTTTTTAGTCAAGATAAATAGGAAAATTGATAACGTGTAGGGAAAGTGCTCCTTATAGTCTTACAATCTTAAATTTGTGTTCTTCTTCTTATAGCCATACTCTTACAGAGTGTAAGCGACGAATGTGTACTGAAATATACATATTCGCTGTGCTAGGGACTTCAACATAACAAAATGGATCAAATCTATCGAAGAAGAAACCAATAGATATGCAAATAAAAAAATAAATGTATCGATACTAAAACAAACATAACATCGTGAATCCATATGACGCTCTTACCTAATTGGAAAAACAAATGAATAAGTACAATTACGAATACCTTCAGTTGAGAACGCGGTGTTCTGACCAATTAGAAGATATAAATAGCAATTAATTGAATATATTAAAGATACTACGACAACTTGATGAAAGGCAACAGATATTGAAGCAGAATTAACAATTATATAAAAGGGAATTTTCTAGCTTTAAAATTCAATTATAAATTGTAGCAATACTTTTTCAATAACATCGGAAATAACTTTTGTGCTAATGTTGCCAATAGTAGATTGATTATTGATTTTTGACCAACTCTCTGTAATTTTTCCAACATAGTTTGTAAGTCAATATCTAATGATTTTGTTGTGAATTCAATCTCAATTACATTGCCTTCTTCTACAGTCGATTTCTGAACATAACCGTTCTCATATTTTCCTATATTCTTCTATTCTGTGCTACTTTTGTCCAGGTAACTTTTATTTGGGATATAAAAGGTTTGTTTGACCGTAAGTCACCATGCTGGCCAAACGAGTTGTTGAGTTGGAGTAGGATGTAGGAGGAGTAGATGGGTATTTGATAGGATAGAAATTGAGGCATGAATCCCTCTCAGCACTGGAAGGAAGAGAAACCTAAAGCTCACGTGGGCAGAGTCGGGTCCTTGAAATAAACCTATTCTCCGTCGGGATCACTGAGAAGGTTCCACCCGCTGCCAATTACTGTTAGTTATCAACGAAATAGCGATTGAGAAATTTGTTTAAGAGCAATTCAGTACTGTTGACATTTTCACTTTTAACCTGTTTTAATGTTTTCCATATTGAGATTTGTAAATTTCTATCTGATCAGTTTGGTTTTATAATACTTGTTTGCACTAATTTGTAATGTATAGCTGAACCAGCTTTTCACATTGGTATAGAAATTTCACTCTTTCATGACATTGTTCGGCTTAGAAATTTTGTACAAAGTATTGCACTGTTGTTACAAACTTCAACTTACTTATAAACTATGGTTACATCTTATTACATTCATTGTTTTTTTTTTCACAATTACATGATTACAAAGTACTTCAAATTTTCTGCAAGTTGTATCTTCAATTTCATTACAACGGTGTTGTGTTTGTTTTAGCTCTTCCTTAACTTTGCAAATAGTTGATGCCTTTTCCACACCAAGATAATTCTACCTCTGCTATCATTTGATACTTCTACTAACTTCTTTGGTAAACAAAACTTTTATGAAACTGCTTCTTAATTTCTCGTACAGTAAAAAATTATAGTGGTCGGCCTGAAAATTCCTTTTTCTCTTCCTTAATCTCCTCCAAGCTGCTCACCATATTCATATCTTTTGGTAGTAGTAACAGATTATGAGGGGGGAGGGCTGAGATGCCCAGCAAGTAGGGCCCTACGGACCCTTTCTTACTAACCCCTGTTATCCCCACAATCATCACTACCCTCTCTCTCTCTTCTTCTCCGACCTCTTCTGGCACTCTTTGAGAGAAATGTCCATCCATACGAGGGAAATCAACTCTGTACTGTGAAGCGTTTCTGCGCCGAAAACTTTATATATCAGCCGCGTTCGCGTGTAATATTATCCTAGAAAGTGGAAGACGGATTTCTCCTGCCCTCCGCAAACCTGACATAGTGGGTCGTCCTTTACACCTAGGAGGTGTAGGTGTTTTTTGAGCTTACAGTGGTCTATAAGGACTCCTGTCACTAGATTAAGACTCTATCGGCTTCTACCCAATTAGCAGATCGTTTTAGATTTACCCGGTCCGGCTATAAAGAATTTTGCCTGTCTACATCCCCTAAGTCTCCGCCATTCGTCCTTCAGCCTTATCTGTGCTTATTCAATTAGGGATGACGTGACCTTCTGCCTTGAAAAACCTAGAAAGGGTTCCGGTGCTAGGCAGGTTTCCCCGGATCCCAGTGTGGCAAGCTTATCTGCGTTCTCATTGCCACAGATTCCGCAGTGTCCCGGACCCAGACTAGTTTTACTTCTTTCAGCCTTGCGAGTTCTTCAAGGGCGTCTCCACATTTCTGACCGATGGCTAACCTCGTGCTGGGTGAAAAGATTGCTTTGAGCGCAGCTTGGCTGTCGGAGCTCTGTTCCTGATATAATCTTTTCCTTCTTGGCCACCTCCAAGATGCGATAAACTTTCGCCTGGAAAACCACGGTATACCTCCCAAGTGCAATACTCTCTTGTACCCTGCTTCTCCAGGTAAATTCCAGCTCCGGCCGACTCTCTGCTTGCTGCACGCGACCCGTCGGTGTGGCGGACTAACGAACTTTGTGGGAGATGTACCTCATTTCACTCCCACTGTTCCTTCCCAGGTATCGGTCCTTGGATTCTATCACCTCGCAAGCAGAAAAAGGAAGTTCTTGTTCCGCCATCTTGGAGATATCTGCGTGACCTATGATAGCTCCTTTACCTTTCCAGCATCCGCTGTCTCACATTTTAAGCTGGGCCGCCATGGCCTCATTCCTTATCTAAATAGGAAGGATTGGCAGCCCTAGCAGGACTTCTTGTGCGGCCGGTTGTCCTCACTACTTTGGTAACTCCCACGCAGGCCAGTGTCTGGATCTTAGACAGCCTCAGGGTGATCGTGGTCCCTTGTACACTCGGTCACCAGACCACCGAGCCGTACGGTATTGTAGATCTGATTGCTGCCATGTACAGCCAGTGAAGAATACTATGGCTTAAGTTCCGACGCTTTCCTACCACCCAGCGCAATTGCCAAAAGGTCGCTATGGACCTTTGCACTATTTTGTCGATATGCGACTTCCAACTTAATTTACTGTCTAAGGTCACCCCCAAGTTTTTCGCCGTTCCACCTCTCTAGAATTCTGCAGGCTACTTGAATTCTTTCGCAGACGATATTCAAACACCGACCGGCCACGAGGACCATCCCTTCATCCGCGTATGCCTACACATAGAATCCGTATAGTAAAAAGCTCTTTAGACCTTGCAGACCGCGGCGTGGAGGACCGTTTCCGTCGACTTACCTCGTCGGTACGCATTTTGGTTTACATAAAAGGGGTGTGTAGTAAAGACCCCCTCCGGTAAATACCTCTCCACTGTCATCCTTTCTATATATTTTGGTAAATTTTTATTCGCATTTCCCATATCTTTAAGTACCAGACCCTTAGAATATTGCTTTACACTGCAGCATTGGTCGCTGCACCAAGGAATGTTACTTACTTTTGCAGTGAGTTAGTAAATACCATCACCTACCTATTTACACTTGGTTAGGTTCCATTTGAAGAGTTTTCCCGTCTGCTGCTTTCTCCCACATTCATTTGGATATTTCCTTGGAGTTGATATTTTCTTCTTTCGTTTTCTATGACTTCTTTTTGTTAATCTCGCTTTCTTCAATTTTATTAAATAATTATACCAGCATAACCCGCTCTATTATTTTTGACTCAATTTGCAAAACTTAGAATATAATTCTTGCGGCGGTAAAATTAATTTTATACGCACCTATATGTTGAAAATTAATATATACCAAGAAATTTATAAAATCATCACAATTTTAATCTGCTCTAAATACTATATGTTGGTCGATCATATTCTTAGGAGTTTTAGATAAATTAAAAAAAGCTGCTTGTATTTATTTTTAATTTTTATGGAGGTTTTAAATGTACTCTTGCATTTTATACTAATTTTTTAAAATAAGTTTTAAGCAAACTATTGCATTTTTGATAAACCAGGGTGGATACATGTCAAAAGAGTTATTTACTGTAAGAACTGCAATTTCAAAAATAATACATAGTTTGTTTTAATTCGTTACTTAAGCGATTATAAATCTTTCACCACATACTTTAAGTTACTGAAACGGTCACTATGATGCGCGTAATCGTGTAAGTGCATTAAAAAAGTTCATATCTATGTCAATTTGTAAATCTCTTGCATAGCTGACCTTCAAATTATCATGCCATGGTCCACTCCTCGAACGTGCCTACTCCGTATAAGCTGCCAATAAGCATCTCAAACGCAATTAACCCTATCCATGCAAGTTTGCGGGCAGCATACAAATTATTTGCAGTTAATTTTCGGGACAATAATGCTGCTTGAGATGTGTACTGTTGTATATAAATCAATGTACGAATAGGCTTCATTACTTGAAGTCCTTGGGGCCGTGACGTAGTTTAAGACGATCGTGCAGTGGAATAGTTAAATCTCTAATACACGTACATATTAGTTACATTTCTTCGTTAATATGATCTAGTTAATTTTATCACATCATCCTTTATATTTCCCAAGTTAGCGTTACTTACGGAAGTTACTACAATGAGGATATGTCTGAACTAAGCCAGTGAAAGTGACCGCTAAATACTTTTAGTAATGAACTTCACGTATGTTCATACTTAGGTATAAAAGGTTTGGCAATTTAATTTTCGGATTGATGTTGCAACACTGGTTGCAGTTGCAGTACAGTTGATTTTTGTTGTATGACAATGCATCTGCCCATTCTGCATTGATTTTGAAGTAATTTCTCATAGAACATAGCGTTGTTTACGCACCTTATTTATCGAACTCAGCTACAACAAACTTGTTTGTCGTTTCTAATGTGAAACCTGTTGTTAAAATTTCAGGACCTAGAGAATATTAAGATAAATGTAACCGCCGAACTGAAAGCAATTTCTTTAGACTTCTTTGCCAACTATATTCAGAAACTTTTAAACTTTGCAATAAGTATATTAAAGTAAATGGAGATTAGTCCGAATAAATATCAAATACTCTTCGTGTTACTTAAATTGTATTTCTTTTTATTGTGGTAGTTCGGGAATTAAATTGTCAAACTTCATACACACTCACACTCAGCCACACGTAAAAAATAATTATTAAATTTTACAGAAATGCACAAATTGAATTTTTTTTAATATTGATACGTTCAATTTCAAACTACAAAGCACATTTGTAAAAGTAAAAAAGAACGGTCTTTCTTGATGGAAACATCACTCAACTATCATCCAACAGCAGATTTCGATCAGCTGATTTATGAAGGTTTTACTAACCACTACAAGGTTATTTTATATCAGTGTGGTGATAAAACTTTTCGGCAAGAATTCATATATTGCCTCTATATCCAATTTCCTAAGTCGCTGGATCTACTCCGCACACCACGTTATCCCTCCGAAACTGCTGAAGTTTAGGTCAAGGGCTATGCTAGAATGAGGTCCAAGTTTAACAATATTCTCGGCCGATGGGCTATAAATATTGCCAACTGTTCACATTTCTGTCGAAATCTTTTTCGTTCTAGTAATGGGTTGCAGGCTTCGATGTCTGTGATAGCAGTTGTGCAACTGTTAAAAAACACAAATGATGTAGATTACTTATCTCCATCCATGACAGAAAAGTGTTTTCAGGGCTGAGCCTGAATTCAAACTACGACAAAAGTAATGACCCTAACAGTGGTAGTGTGTAGGCAACATATTTTTTAAGTGTTGTTACACAGCAACTACTTTTTCTTAACCTTTTTTTCTAGATATAACCACACAAATCAAAATATTTTTGCTTAACTAGGTACATGCATAAATAACTACTTAAAAATGCTGAACAGATGGAAAATTTTAAATGTTTTCAATTTGATATAACTATCCATAAATCCGATAAGTTTGTTCTTTCTTGTTGAATTAATTAGTTATTGATAAAGTAAACATGATAGTATCTTGTTTTATACTATGAGATATTAATATGAGAGCTTGAGCACTGATTTAAAATAATTATCAAGTTGGAGCAAATATAAAATAATAGCGTGGTTAAACCTATACATTAGGCGTCTGTTAAATCTAAACTGTGATCAAGATAACTCCCTCTATCTGAGAATCCAATAATAAATAAATAAATCTATAAATTGTTTAACAAAAACATACAACAACCTGTATCAGATGATCTCAGGGTTACTGTTATAATTGGAGCAAACTGTGTAGCCTCGAACACTAGGGACAAGGTATACACACAGAAAGCACAGGAAATGCAAGAAAACATTCAAAACAGAGTTATCAGTGCTTTCTTTTCCACAAAATAAAATGATTTATACCTTTATTAATTAATAGTAAACAACTTTAAACAAATAAATATCACTTCTTTAAGACTTTATAACAATTGCTTGTTCAATTAAAAACCCAATTTGTTTACTCTTGCATGGAGCAATGTAACCTTGGTCTTGAAGGACTCTCTGCAATCTCGAATTTCAAAACTTCTCACATTGGCGCGAACCTCGGTCTTGTAGCGCGCGAACAATCTAACAACAGATGGCAGCAGCAAATGATATTCCATAAATGTGGTTGGCGCAGTAGAACGTTCTTTATTTAATTAAAAATTTACCAACAAGTAATAGATCCTTTTTCTATTAATTGCCTTTATTGGAATGATCCATAAAATTGCTCGTATACTTGTAATGTTAATAATAATATTCTAACCTCCAAATTCGACTATCATAAACTTTTATGATAGAGTCTCGTCTTAATATCAATGTAACGTAGCACTTTTATGTAAATTACGTTATTAATATTCATGCCTATTTTAAAATTATATCTTTTAGATGTGAAGTTATAATTGGATGACACTGACGTTTATGTTGTGTGGTTATTCCTATTGTTGACCAATCCATAAACAAAAGACGAGCGACAAAACAATCGACAAACGAGGGACTCTTACTCCAATCTGCCACGAAATGCTTATTTTGTCGCAATTTACCCAAAAGCTCGGCCGTAAGTTAATTAAAACACTTCGAAGATGTACTCAAATATTAACTCTTAGTTTTATTAAAAATCACATAAATAATTACACAAATTTACATATTTGCGGAGCGTGGTTTCAGCTTGATGATGAGTAAGCAACTGTCAACTTCTATTTCTAAAATTCAACTTTCTTTTGCCCGTTGCCAAGTCATCGGCGTAGGAATATGAAAAAATGAATGCGAACCACATAAAATCAGTCAATCAGGGCTCAGCAGAAATTGACCAAAATTTAACAAATATTTATAAATTACAATAATTTTCTTATAAATAAATTTTCATCAAATTGAAAACCACTGTGTTACACATTAAACAATTAACATTTTGATACCTCACTTTATATTCATTTTTAAATAAAATCATAACAATTAAATCTAATTATTATCAAAATCAACTCATAGTCTCTTTACATACACTATTACACTACCATACACATATTTTTTTTCAAAAGAAAAGTTAAAGATCAACAAAATTACAAAATAAAATGTAACTGTCAAGTGTCAACTTCATTACAATTTTACTTATATTTTGATAATTACAGCTCAAGAATATACAAATAAGACTGATATATTGCACCACACCTTTAAGAAAGTGACTGTAAACAAATAAAATAAACCAGGAACCTAGAATTCAAGGTTACACAGCATTACAATGACAATCGAACATCGAAAACAATGACAACTTGATCCAAATCTGGTTAAACAATCCATTTCTGCACAGTGTAGCAAAATATAGCTTTACTAAATTTAGAAATAAGTTAAAGCCCTGTATAACTCCATAAATTCCATGAATTACTTGATATGAATGTTACATATATTCAAGGTTTATAATTTAATTTTCTTTTTTCAATATTTATAAATTCCATAACCTCAAACGATATACATGGTGTCCGAATTTACAATCCTAAAATTTTTTGAAATAATATTAATTCGTCTTTAACAAACGGCATTTTGAAGTTTTGGGTGCGTATAAAAAATTTAAATAAACCATTTCAGTTATTTTATTTTATGTTAAAAGTGGTCATCACCAACTTTCGCGTAATAGTGCAATCGATTTTCAAAGATTTTTCGTACCTTATTAGAAATTTGGGAAAGTAATGAACGATACTTCTAATTAATCGGGCTCTTAAGTCTTCCAAAGACCTACAGAAAGAAATCACTTTTTAAGAACATGGAGTTGCCTAATACAACTCCGTGATTCTTATCCCACCCAGCTCATCCGGCTTCAGTACATTTCGTGCTATTCACGGGTCTAACATGCCCCACTCTTGAAAAACATCATGCCCCAACTACAACTAGTATACCACAAACACTCTGATAAAGTGCAGTGCTCGGGATTCGAACCTGAGCCACTTTGGTAGAATAACTCCGAAACCAAGTTCCGCGGCCACTACTATAGCCCGGTCTACTGAACGAAATCCAGGGGTGTGAAATCAGGTGACTTGGCTGGCCATTTCAGAGAACGTGTTCTACTGATGCATCCCCCAGGAAATGTGTTATCCCGAAACTGTCTGGCAGGGGCTACATAATAAAGAAGCGCCCTAAACTGTTGAAAGAATCATTCATGTTTAAATAGATTCTAGTCACATGAATCCTAAAATTACTGAAACACTGAGAGCAAATGAACGTCTTTTCGAACATGAATTATTCTTTCAGCTAAACGTGGCTCCTCTTCATTATGTTGCTCCACTCAGACAGTTTCTGGGTAACACATTTACTAGGCGTGGATCGATAGAACAGGTCCTGTGGCCAGCCAGGGCACCTGATCTCATACCACAAGAATTCTTTCTATTCTATTGTATTCTATTATTCTAATAATGTACGATATTGTTTTGAAAATCTACTGTTTCTGGGTAACACATTTACTGGGTGTGGATCGGTAGAATAGGTCCTATGGCCAGCCAGGTCACCTGATCTCACACCACTAGATTTCTTTCTGTTCAATTCTATTATTCTAATAATGAATGATATTGTTTTCAAAATCTATGTACTTTTGCATGAAAATTGGTGATGGCCACTTGGAACATTTAATAAAATAACTGGAACACTTTTTTGATATTTCTTAATCGAACTATTTCCATACTCATCCTAAATTTCAAAATACCAGAAATTCTCAGAAACGGATATACAGAATTGCAAAAAATTTTCAGATTGTACAAAGAGCAGATAAACTTTTCAAACTTCAAACTTTTAGGGTTGATGGTCGTGGGCGCTAGAGGAATGGAGTAGGATAGATTATTTCCATAGTCAAATATGTCGCCCTTCAAACTATTGTTGACCTGTCACGCCGATTTATTCAAATTTAATCATTTACAACGCTATTTAGAGTGCACGGTTTTAGTTGGAACTCCCTATATTTATTAAAAGTTGCTTCAATTACATCATTTAGACATAAATATAATATTATCAATAGCTTCAACAGACTTTTACTTGATTTATTTGCTTGATATATATTTCAAAGCGACAACCGTCCTTACCTTGCTTTTCATAATGACTTGCAAACTTGTTGAAATTGGTAGGAAGCAAATAAAGCAAACAAAAATTTGTTGAAATGAATGATAACACCGCATTAAAAATAAATTTAACTACTATTTAAATAGGCTTCAAGTCAATATCAATATACACGCGTCGAAAGCAAAACATTTAATGGGAAATGGGAAACTTATCAGACCTGGGAGAATAGAAAGTATCCGCGGGGCATCGATGAAACACTGAGGATATTAGAATTACACACCAAAGAAAGATACAAATAGAGAATTCTGAAAGTTATGTGTTTTGTAAACAAAACTCACAGCAACTTTTGGAAGCATGTTATTCTGATACAACGCATAGCGTAAGCTCGGCGATGATTGGAAAAAAATTGTTACAGGTAGAAATCGGTTTGCTTTGGGAGACCTTCAGGAAAAACTTGTGGATATTGTGAGGCATTCTGGTAACGTGTAGGAGCTATAGAAATTCCACTACTAAAATCGTATTATCTGTTGGAAGATGGAAAGGTTGGCTATGATGGAAAATACTCAATTAGCGAGTCATTAACAAAAGTTTGAATAAATAATAATTTATTACTTCAAATAGAAGAAATGGGTTTATTTCTGATTATTTATAAGTTTTTAAATATCTGTTTGAATGAACACCAACTTCGAATGGGGGGCAAGATCTTCTTTGTACGCTTTGCCATTAGTTTGTATGTATATTCGTAGAGTATGTGTGGAAACATGAACATGAGTATGTTGAGAACGAGATTGACTGGCCATACATGGGAAGTAAAAACTAACAGGACTGCATAGAGGGAATAAACATGTTTCAATGGATCATTGACTTTTCTCATGCAACAGGAATGGAAGTATTAGAAGGGCATTTCAAGGACCCATTCCTGGTGGTGATTAGCTATAATGACAATGCTCTACTTTGGAATTTGTAACGATTAAATTAAAACCATCTAACGTGAAACTATAATTGCTTGAAAGGTATCTAAATTTGCGTATACCTCAAATTAGTTAACGTTATTGGAATGATGTTTTAAAAGGGGCAACTACTATTAGAACGTATAAGGGCGTCTAACGGCTAGGGGGCGCATTTTCGATGCAACCTCTACCGACTGTCTACCTCCAGAATGATTGCCAAGTAAATAACAATAAGTACTTACTTCCACTGCACTACAATTTCCAACAACTACTTAGATAGATACACACCAATCTTTTATAACAACAATAATAGGATCCGGTACTTGTAAAGCACATATAATATCAAGTAGATAATACGTAACCATTTGGATAAATACATATGATACTTCATGGGATAGAAACGATAACCGCGCTTGCGACACCACTGCTTGTATTAGCTGGTATCGCCATTGCAGCACATATTTATATAAATACATATAAATGGTAACACTAAATTCGCACCTTGCCTCAGTTTAGAGGATAATCGCATCGCAATCAGTTTGTAGGTTTGCAACCACATGAATTAGTTCTTACGCCGAAAATATGCAAGCCTACGCCTAGCTACCAACAGCACTGCCCCTTGTAGACTGCCGTTGCTGATTCTTCTTAAGACTCTGCTACCCTTGTTTTTCCATTACATTCCGAGAGACACTTACCTGCCCGGCCTTTCCCTCAAACGTTTATAATTCTTCCCAGCTATTATAGAGCCAACAGGAGCTACGTATATTTTAATAAATATTTATTTGTTAAGCGTACTTTTAAGTAATATTCACACTAGGCAAAATCCATTGCCTAACCATAGTAACCGTTCAGTTATCGTTTATAAAAGGTTTTTTAGACTTGGGTCAGTTTCAGTTCTCTCTTAAGATAGGAAAACCAAGAATTGCAGCATATACGTATTCATGTCTAAATCTAATTTTTATTTGTCGTCAATGATATATACACGATCAAAAACAATTACTATTACTTAGATGGGTTGTATTTTGATTGTTACGCTAAAGAGGAATGATAATATAACAGGATGCACTAGATAAAGAAAGCTTCACTTTGCTGATCTAGGAACTCTAAACAACGAAATAATCACAGTTAAGAATATTATATTCATTTTTTTCTGTTGATTAATTAAATTGTTGAATAAAATCAGTATATCTTGTTATTATAAAGATCTAGATACAAGATAAAAAATGTTTCTGATTAGGAATTAGTAGTTCAGCAAATTAAACACTCTAATTGCAATAAATTTTAAATATTGCGCATGGAAATCTATAACTTTCAATATTACGAGCATTGTCAAAGTCCATCTTATGTCCAGTTAAACCAATACGTTCAGCCACCGCAGATTTGTGATGCGTTTGTGTTTGCAATCACCTTTGTGCTCTCGCAATCTTAACTCAATGGAACGACCAGTTTGTCCGATGTAGTTTGAGCCACAGGAGCAAGGGATATTGTAGATCCCGGCTGTTTTTAAATTTGGACTTTGACAATGCTCGGGTACTCGCCAGAGTGCCTCATTACTTCCCTCGTATCATACGTGAAGCAATTGAAATTGAAAAACAACCTAACAACATAAACAGGGAGGATGGTTTTAGACTCAGTAAAGCTTGGACTCCAGTAGTTTAT
>JABXWE010014227.1:0-17468 GCA_014611495.1 Limonius californicus
TTTTTCGTCTTTACTGTACGGTTAGACTAGATAAAAACAAATAATGATTTATAATTGCCTTAAAACAACAGAAAAATGAATAAAGCACTTTGCATATTTCTACATCTTAAGTTCTGCCCCTTTTGGAAAAAATATTGTTATGTTTTATCTCTACATGATCAGATGTTACTCGGATATATTTTAAAAGTTCTAAGTAAAACTAAAACAACCTGCATTTGTTTTGGTAATTACTATCGTTAACACAATTATATTGTTAATTAAGTAAAGCTTTAGTTTTTTGAAATAATTTGGTTTTAATTATAATAAACTTTGGTTTACTCGGTGTGATTTTTCGGGTAAAAATTCGAAATTCTTGTTTTCTCTTAATAATAAAAGTATTATTTTTCTAGATTATTTAATAGTTGCCACTATTTGAAATCTTAGAAAACGTTTCGTGTTAAATTTTAGGACACAGAAAACAGTAGCTTGGGTTATTTTCATTATCAAAAATATTTTGTTTGTCAAAATTCCGTTGTTTTGAAAATCGCATTTAGATAAGATTGTACAAGTTAAATGTTCCTCACTACAAGGTTTTAATTCAAAAGATGAGGTTAACAGTTTAACAGTTATGGTTCCAGAAAAATGTCATAAACTTAAGGGATTACCTAGTGTGGTAGTTAAAGGTTAATGAGGCGTATAAATACAGCAACAAATTTGAGGCCCCATCCCTGTTCGCAGCGAGAGCCCCATTGTAGTTGGAAGGAAAAACTGTATATACCATTCGAACCATTTTTACATTTTAAAAAATGATCATCATAAAATCTTTATCGATTGTAACATTTGTGGTTTTCCCAACTAAGGAGTGTCTATCTCTATCAAAGCCAGTTTTCGTTAATTTTTGTATTATTTTTTCCATGTGTTATTGAGCATCAATTGGGGACGTTCGGGGATGGTTACATTATACCCTGTGTCTATAAAGTAACCCCCCCCCCAACTAATTTTTGAACGACTTGATATTTTACCACAATATTTGGTGTACTTTAATGGGAAATTAAATATTATTTTTTAGCCAATGATTAAATTTTCTATTATTCAAAATGGCGGCTGGGCGCCATTTTGAATTTTTATTTTAAATAGAAATGGGGGTCGAGTGACACCTCATTTGAAAGGTCTTTTAATTCTGCGTCTGATCCTAGAGTTTCAAAGAAAAATATTCAGCCAGCACAAAATTACAAATGTTTGAAGATAAAGAAGTCTATTTAAAAAAACTAAGAATTACAGCAAAAAGAATTAACTTAAGTGTTCAAAATGTTCACCATTCACTTCTTGGCACATAAAATGACAACAAACAGCAAGAAAACAAATGAAAAAGTGGACTACCTACTTGATAAAAAAAATCCAGAAACAATTGAAGAACTGGAGCAACGCATTACAGAAGTTTGCAGAAATATCACTCCAGAAATTTATGAAAATGTAAGGCAGGAATTTCATAACCGACTTTTTATGTGCCAAGAAGTGAATGGTGAACATTTTGAACACTTAATTTAATTTCTTTTTGCTGTAATTCTTAGTTTTTTTAAATAGACTTCTTTATCTTCAAACATTTGTAATTTTGTGCTGGCTGAATATTTTTCTTTGAAACTCTAGGATCAGACGCAGAATTAAAAGACCTTTCAAATGAGGTGTCACTCGACCCCCCTTTCTATTTAAAATAAAAATTCAAAATGGCGCCCAGCCGCCATTTTAAATGATAGATAATTTAATCATGGGCTAAAAAATAATATTTAATTTCCCATTAAAGGACACCAAATTTTGTGGTAAAATATCAAGTCGTTCAAAAATTAGTTGGGGGGGGGGTTACTTTATAGACACAGGGTATATTTAATATTGACCAACTGACCTCAGAGTGAAAAATATGGTCATTTTATTCATATTTAAGTTACAGCATGTCCCTCGTATGTTAATTAGATGGATTTTTGTCGTGATGAAATTTTCAGAATTTTGTGCATGGTACTTTGAATATACCTATCTAATGTCTGTGGTGCATCAGAATAAAAAAAATAGTAATTATACCTACTGTATGTTTTCTGTTTTCACTTGTTTTCGTTTTTAGCAAATGAAGTTACCGTTGAAATGTTTAACGATTTAAGTATGGATGTCATCAAGGAATTAATTCCCAAAATTGGGAACAGAATAAAGTTTGTAAAAAAGTTGGAAACATGGAATGCGAGTTTTATTGTTCAGCCTGATGAGGCAGTTTCGGTAAGACATCCGCAATAATGACTAATACATAATAGGCCAGGGCGAAATATCGAAATAAAATGTGTAAAACGTACTCGCGTTCTGATTTTGAATTTCCTTGAATAATTTAGGAATAAACATTTTTCAGGTTACTGCTGATGATTTTAATACATTTTCTCCTACATCGACATCGTCTACTTTGAGCAATTCGTCGAACTATTCATTGCCTTCGAAATCATCACTACTAGGTGATGATTTAAATGATACAGATGAACCCCAAAGTATGAAATATACGCTTCAAAAAGCGGGTACCTATCCAAAATAATAATAATACCCGGATTATTCCTTGTTACAGCAAAACTTACTGCTATGTCGCAAAAGCTCTTCGTAATCATTGACGGGGTAGATTTAATCCCGGAACCTCCAACAAAGAAACAAAAACTTTCTTATCTAAAGGATCTGTTAAATGCTAGCAATATGAGCAAAAGTTTATTGCAGGTGTATAATTCCTCCGGTTTCAAACAACTACATCGACAACTTGCAGATATGGTAATAAGTAAGGAATTGGGAGGGGAACCGGATAAGAGGTAGGTAGAAATGAAGTTTTAAAAAATCTCTTTATTTACATTGAAACAATAGTTATCGCAATTGTTATATTTATATCTACGCATACAAATACAATTCACGTAGGGGTTAGGGGTTGCGGCTGTGACCAACTTTTATGACAAAGTTGCTATTATAGTTCATTTTTACTTTATTACAACTTTTTAGGCTCAAGAGCGAAAGATTGCAAGAACTAGCGGAAATGATAGTAGATTTATTCCCTACCGAATACAAGGTAAGATACTACTAAAGACTTGGGTTATTTAGCAAAGAAACGCGTCTTGTTATTTCTAGGAAAACCACTTTACCAAAGTGACCACAATTAAAAATGGAAAAGTAATAAAAACGGATAAAGGAAAACTTTTTTGCAAATATTACAGTTTAAGATCTTTTGTTACATCCGGGCCTACGGGACCAGGCGATACAATATCTCTAGATTCTCTTAATTATTATCAAAACTTTAAACTTCAGTTACCCAAATTGTTTAAAGAATGCTTTGTACCTCACTGGGTAATTATAAATGGCGTAGTATTTAAACCGAATGTACTTCTAATAACTGGGGTTAATGTAAATTTGTTGCCTTGTTTTGGATTATTAGTATATATACTACAAAATGAAAGTAATACCAGTTTTGTATATAATAATTGTGAAACCAAAGGGTTTAATGAACACAATCATGCATACGAAATTGAAAAACTAAATTCATATGCAATCACTCATTATAAAAATCTACCTCATCCTGTGCAAGCATTGCTTACTCAAGCAGTTGATGGTAAACTGTATGTTTCCATTAGGCATGACATTTCTTCATGAGTTTTGTTTTATATAAACTTCGTATATCACACCCTACTTTCTAATGGTAATATTTTTATTCTAATGGTACCTAATTAATTATTTTATATTGTCATAATTAGATATAATGATGTTTTTGTACTATACAGACGCCTAATTTTTTATCATTGCAAGCTTAATTTTTTTTAGTTTTATTATAGTTTTTACCTATTGTACTATTCTGATTTTTGTTTTTGTATTATGTATTACAATAGTATTTTTCAATAGATTTTATATTTCAATTTTAGATTTATTTTATGCTGGTGTTTGGTACAGATAAATTAATCTAATGCAGATTACTAAATAAAGGATTTTAGCTAAATGTGAATTCTCCCATTAGCAATAATTCTGCTGCAGTAGCAAGTAAATTGTTTAAATTAATGAATATCTTGCACTAGTCGAGCAGGCAACTTCTAACTAACAGAACAAATTTTATACTTCTACAGCGAATGAACTGATCTACAATTGCTAATGGTAATAGAGCAATAGAGCAAAATATTTTGTTTCTCAGAGTAAAACCATTTATTGATTACAACAAAAGAGTTATTAGTAGTAGTGAAGTTGCTTATAAATATTAGACAAATTAAGTTATTTAGAAGAGCTAATATATTTGTGTAAAACAGTTAAATATTTACAGCAATGAAACTTGTTAAAATTACACAAAATCTTCACTGTCACTATAGTGCTAAATTATTTTAACTGTAGCAGACAAGTTTTTTTTTTCTGTGTGTAAAGTTTTGCCAATCAGCAACAATCAATTCTACGACGACGCGGTCTAAACCGGATAAGATTGTTTATTAATTGTTAATTATAGTTGGCTCTTGGTCTGTACCAATAAAATTAAAATATTTAGTTTCAATTTTTTATAAAATTTACAAATCCATTAGTGTCGATTAGAAGTGAAGATATGTAATTTTTTACTTCTAGTTCTTTATTCAATTTTTTTTAAATTGTTATATCACTTTACCACTAGTCTAAAAGACTAATCAGCAATTTTTATCTAACTGAAATGAGGTAAATGGTTATGCTAAGAATTCACCTACTGGTGTCCTCTCAGTTCTACCTTGCAACACTTTTTTCATGTGTTACCATTTCACTTTTGCTCTGGTTATTTCACCGACACTTTCACGTCTCTTTACATTAGCTCAAATGGTTTGGTTCTCTTGAGCCTTCTCGGTAGATCTGCATTGTCGAGGAGGTGGATTACTTTAACGTTTACGTGGTGATGAAGCCTGGACTCATGTTTCTGCGCAAGATTTTTTGTCTTCTGTAACGGTTTTGATCCCTAGACGTCTGCGCATCTACGATACTCTTTAGTACTTTGTTCTGGTAATTTTCAATTTGGTTGATGTTAGTTTTGCTGGCGGACCCTCAAAGTCCATTATTGTTTCTTTGAAACAGTAGCTTCATTACTATTTCTTTCAAGTTTTATTAATCTGTCGGGGATTGATTTTAGCATTTCTTCCTGCTGCTCGAACTTTTTTCCTGTTGTTCTAGTTTTGACATTAGACTTTGTAGTAGCTGTTTGTCGAAACATCTATTTTCTGTGAAATGTCCTCCATTCTTTAGTATTTGGTAGTGCTGGGAATGCTTTTGGGTCTCACCTACAAAGTGTTTTACTTTCTGTCTTCTTTTCTTTTGGATTGTTTTGGCTAGTTCTGGTTGCTTCGTTTCTTATCTTTTGCATCCTTTTGGTTACGTCCCATTATCTGTAGGTGGATGGGTGGCTGCCACAGTTGGCATATTCTGGTTTGCTATTTTCATTCATTTTTGATTTTTTGTGTGGTGCTTTCCAGCACATTTCCCGCATCTTGATTCTCTGTTGCAGAATCTTTGAGCGTGCCGCTAAGTTTGGCATTTCTTGCATTGAGAGACTAGTTTTAATTTTCTTAGAGGTTCTATTTCAACCTTCATCGTTAGTATCCTTTTTATCTCTTATATTTTTTAATGTCTTCGTCGTTTCTGAAACTTAGCATAAATAGCGGGAGGGGTTTCTTATCTTTTCTCTGCAGAATATTAACGGCTTCTATTATTGTATATCTTTGGCGATATATCTTCTACTGTTTTCTGGAGCGCATGGCGGATACAGCTTTCCCGCCATGACTTTTATGTTTCTTGTAGGTTTATTTTCGTATAAGTGCCAAAAGTGCTTTTTTTCATTTAGTAAGTTTGTTAGTTGTCTATATTCTTCTGTAGACTCTATGTTTATTTTTACATGCTCGTTATCCATCATAACTGCTTGAAATGTAAACTTTTCTGTTTTTAGTTGTAATGCATCATAGTCTTTAATTTGTCTCAAAACAATTGGCGACGGTTTCGGTATTTTTACTGGATTTTCTTTTTGTGGCTGTTTAGTTTCTTGCTGTTGTTGTGGTGATGTTTTCGGCGACGTAGTCATTTTTATTTTTTTGTCTTTCATCAGCGTAATATTCTTTTTCTTGTTGTTGGGGTTTTTGTTTCAACTGTGCTCTTGGGACCAATTTCTGTTCATTTTCCTTATTTATTGCTGCTTGCATTTTTGTTAATTGCTGCCGTAATAGGAAAACATTTTGTTGCAATTCAATTCTTGCATTTTTCTCTTCTTGCCATACATTGTATAAGGTAATTTCGTTTAGGGTTTCTATTTTTATTTTAATTTTTTTCTTGCTTGTCTGCCATTGCATAAGTGGCGTCGGATCTCGCTGATATCATAATCTTCGACACCTAACACCTGGTATGTAGGTTTTCGCTGCGTCTGCATCCCCGTAGTTGGCCGGGTGATGACACACTAACACTCGCTTTTCTCTAGTGTTGCACTTTAACGGAGCATGGTCGAACACATCCTTACTCTTCGAAACTCAAACAACTATTCAATTCAAAAATTGAAACTACTTTTAACAAATTCTACTATAAGTGAATAAATTTAATAGCCAAAATGCATCTCTGAGTTAAGCAATTTACAATTCTAGCGAACAAAACTGTATTAAATCGTATTTGTGTATGGTATGGTGTTGTTAGTTAGCATTAAAAAGATTCTTGTCCCTGTAAGTTCCGTAAACATACAAGATATTACCTACTCCAAAAATTACAAAATGCAGCGTATTGTCCGTCTGCATAAGGCCCATGCGGTTAGATACCGTAAATCGAAATTGAAATACAAAATACAGTATTGTGCGAATTAATGTGAACCCAGCGAATTTTTAATATTTCTTATGATGGCAACACTGCTGCGTCAATTCTGACAGTTGTTACCAGGCAAATAACTAACTTCTAATTCAGATTTTCATCAGCGCCAGTGTCAGTTATACTACGAGCTATTTTTAGTAATTTTCATGTGTTTTCAGGGAAAATAGTAATATTTATCAATTTATCGTGGTTGTCTGACGTCATGGATATCATGTAAAGAGAAAGATGATCTCACTTAGTGAGCAGACAGACATTGCTCGAGAGTGTTCTGTGAGTCTGGGAACTGCAAATAAGATAAAAACAAGTAGGAAAAGGAGACTCAATCAGCTGAAGTAAAACGAAATGGAATGTGGAAGAAACAGGAATACAACAACACATTGCGTTATTCAACACGAAACAAACAGCGTCTGTAAAGTTAAGTTTAAGAGCAGTGTATTCGTGTTTACGGAAGATACTGTATAGTATAGGATATCTAACAGCGGATGTATATAAGTCCCAACAAACCATTAAGATGCTTGTCTCGTCAAACAAATAATAAGCAGAATGGTATTATTGCAGCTGAGTTATCGAACATTTACATTATAGGCCTTTCATAGGGATTGCTTCAGAAGACTTGCAATAGAGTAGTGCCTTTATACAGGTATACAATCGTCAGTCTTTTAAGAATTGTTGCAAAGAGATTTCCAAAAGCGTCAATAATACGGTACATGTTTTAATGAAAACTAAACAATGTAGATATTTTAGATTTTATATTTCAGCGATGCAGCATGATCCATCTTAATGGCTACGTAAACTCCCAAAACTATCGAATCTGGTCAACCAAAAAATCCATATTCAAATCAGGATAACTCATTACATCCCTTTAAAATTGGGATTTGGATTGCGATGTCGAGATAAGAACAATAATTGGTCTAATTCCATTTAATGAGGACATAATTGTCAGGAATTACCTACAACTATTTTTAAGGCTGTTTGTCGATCAACTCCACGCTAATAATCTTCAGCTTGGGTTTTACCAGCAGGATAGAACAACGTTAAATATGAATTTTTTGTTGACTATAGTAAACAGAGATCGACGGCCACATTGATTGGCCGACTTAAGCGTCACGACTGCTTTATGTTTGGACATCTTAAAACTGTCGAATATGAAAATGTTTACACACGATTGAGGAGTTACGGAAGGTCAGAGTGAATGCTGTGCAGGACATCACACCGACACAGTTGGTAGCCATTTTTGAAAACATGAAGCATGGGATTAACGTTCCTTTAGACAATAATTGAGGGGGAGGGGCAGCTATTGTGACCAAATGATTTTTTTATTCATTTAAACTGTGTTCTTAAAGTAAGCAATTATTGTACGCAAATATTTGACAAACATGTGTTCCTTTTTACTCAATTAAATTGTCGTAGTAAACTATGTTCTTTTATGCATTAATTTTTTACTATAAAGAATTATGCACAACATAAATCGTCAATTACTAGAAAAGTCTTTGAACGTTATTACTTTGTAAACAATGCTGTACAAATATTTGTGTAAAAAAGCAACTCAGAAATAGTTAAATTTCCTGCACTATACAATATTATTGTACCCTACTGAAATTACTCAAGAGCACATTATGTAGAAAGCGGGCAAGAACAAATCAGGATGAAGAACAAAGAAAAGAGCACCAGTAATAAAATCCATAATATTTGTAGAAGACAATGTACGAAGCTATTGGAAAAACAATGCTGCCATAGCCTACTATATACTTCAATATTGATGATATTGATTGTTTTTCTTGTAATTCTTTGTTTCCGTAATAAACCTTTTTTAAATAAACATTTCGGGATACTCAATAATTAAGTTGACTACAGAAATAATGTTGGGCAAGTAAAAAAAGATTAAATAGTAAAATGTATGTATGGGTGTTTAGACCCATGATAGGCCAAACAATGACGTCTTTTTGAATTTTTAGCTGCTAGTTACTAGACAACGTTTCAAGCAAATATTTTTCAATTTGAAAATGTCGTTAGACTTATTGTACTCAGTGCGTTCGCTCTAACATTAATAATTAATTATGTTGCTAGTACAGAGCGGTATCTATAAGATTTTATAGTGCGAAGCACGTAACGTTAATTTAATTAAATGAACTAAAACTACGCTTTACTAATTGCTAATCTATCGAATAGAAGCTCGAAAATTGAACAATTTCTAAAATTAATCAGGTTGAATATCTAACAAGATTTTGTGTGAAACCAGTTCTAGTATTTCATTTGTCTTATCAATGTACATAGCAGTTTTTAGGCTTATTAACTTTTTAAAATAAATAATACCAGTACATTAACCTCTATATAGTTGAAAAAAAAAATGTAATTGTAAATTATATCTACAGCGACACACTGTGTATATAAACCATAATAAAGCGGTTATCAGTATTTAAATGACTTTGTGAAATAAGCATGTCGTTTTTTATTTAAATTAGATCTATTTAAAACTCGGGAAGTATTATTTGATAAAACTTAACATAACGTAGCGACTTGTCTACGAATAGCGAAATAAATGCTACTTGCTCCACCCACAATCTACGCTACTGGGCAATCTATACGTAGAAGTATGAATTTAGAAACAATTACTGTACAGTTCAGTTCAGGTCAGTTAAGTCGTTTGCTAGTAATATCCTAAATTCCTATAGCTAAAATTATGTTAAAATTAGTACATTAATTTTATAAATACTACCATAACACTTACAGGTAGCAATCACAACACTTAAATACGGCGTACACGAGTCAACTAATAAAGAAACAGTAATCTCAACCATACTGCACTCTTGCGTTTGCGCATGTTCTGCTTATCTATCGCGGCTGAGGATAGAGTTTTGACCTATACTCGTGGTTTCGTATTGGGGTACCAATTGTATAAAGGAATTACAATTGCGTGCTAGGTTCTAGTGTATATTAGGTAATTTATTTTCATATATTTTGTAGGGAAAAAATAAAATTGATGGTTGTGTAAATACCTACATTGTTTAACCGTAGTTCAATTCTTTTATAGTTACTATATGTGTAACTTTTGTAACACAAAATATTTAGTACAAGGAGATTAATATACATGACGGGCCAATGAAAACGAAACTCGAACCCTTCGATTTTTGTTTTGAGGGGGAAACTTTTTGCGTTAATTTTCAATCTCCTAGTGGTGGTGAACTTAACCCCTAAAATTTTAAATGGGAAAGGAGGTTGAGTGATACATTATTTTAAAGGGCATTTAATTGTCGTTTTAACGCTATCTAGTTTTTCAAATTCGGATCAGTAAAAAAATCGAAAAATCTACCTGTTCACGGAGTATCCATGGCAATTAAAATATGTCATGTTTTGTTGTTATAGTTGCAAAAAAATTATTATTGATTAGTATTTTTTGACAGTGACCGTCATCGAGTTTAGTCGAGAATTGTAGTTTGGTTTGGATTTTTGTTGTTGTTGTTGTTTATTGTTGTTAAAAAATGGTTTATTCTACTGCGGAATTGGTATTAATAATAATTGAACTTTATTATGAAAACGGTAGATCCGCTAACATTACAGCTGGGTTATTTAATGAACAAAATCCTAATAAGCGTATTCATCGAAAGTACGTTTTTGAGCTAGTATATAATAGTATATAATATACTCTTTGCTAGTAGCTAAATTTCGGGAGACCGGAATGGTAGCAAATCGAAAGCAAATCAAAAAGCTGAAAATTGAATAGTGGGAAATGAAGCTAGGGAAGTTGCACTTTTGGGTCACATCCATCTCGATCCTATTGTAGGTACCCGTAAGGTGACGACAATCCCTGGCATATTCTGTGCTAGCATTCGAAGAATTTTAAAAGCCCATAAATTCCGTCCATATAAAATCCACCTTGCCCAAGAATTAAACAAAGACGACTTTTATAGACGTTTGTTTATTGTGAACGGGATTGTTAATAGCCATAATTGTCGCTATTGGGCCGATAAAACCCACACATATTACATGAAGTTCTCACTCAAAATCCTGAAAAATTAAACGTGTGGATTGGAATTTACGGCGATCGCGTTGTTGGTCCTTTTTTTCTAACAGGAAATCTGACAGGAGAAATGTATTTGGATTTAATACGAGATCATGTTGATTCAGCAACAATTGAAATTATAGAACAATATAATCGTGGATTGATTTGAAAGAGCGAGATCTAGGACGCGGTTTTCCAAGCATCTCTTTGCACTCACGCCACAATTGGCGCATTGTACACCCTAACTAAGAATTTTGCCTATCTGCTGGGGTAATTCCAGTAGTGATTTGTAACGTGTCACACATCGCAGTGGCACGGGACCTACGGCTTTACTTCTTATCCGACAGAAGGCGCATTTTCAGATTTTTCCCCGCTAGAAAAATTTCACCGACCTCGGTCAGGTTCGACCCCCCGTCCCTTGGATTTAAAGGCAAATGCGCTAGCCACAAGACCACCGAGGCTGGCTATATAACCGTTACAAGGTGAATGAGCTGATGTATCAACAAGACGGAGCACCTTTACACTATGCCCTTGATGTTCGTCAGTATCTGGATGAAACATTTCCTGATACATGGATTGGCCGAAGAGGAGCAATGGAGTGGCATGTGAGGTCACCAGATTTAAGCCCTTTAGACTTCTTTCTGTGGAGCCACATAAATAGTAAAATTTATAGTACTCAGCCAGAATCCCTAAATGATTTGCGTCAACGGATCAACAACGAATGCCGGCAAATTACCCTAGAAATGCTTCAACATTTCGAACATTTAATAAAGTGAAAGTTAAGGTAAATTTTAATCAATAAAACATTACTGGCGTAAATTATGGTAAAAGTGAAAAATGATCTTTAAGAGGCATTTTCTCGAAAATTACTGATACGAATTTGAAAAACTAGGAAGCGTTAAAACGAGAATTTAATGCCCTTTAAAATGATGTATCACTAGACCCCCTTTTCCAATTAAAATTTTAGGGGTGAAGCTCACCACCCTAGGAGGTTCGGGTCTGTATCGTTTTCATTGGCCCACCTTGTATTTTAAACGTGTTTGCAATATTACAAAAGTATTTTTTATATGTGAACTAGCAGGAAAGTTTATCAAGCCACTCAGTATATACAGGGTGATTCTAAACATTTGCGAAAAACTTTAACTCATTATAGCTGTGGTTATTTTCACCTTGTAATTTTTTTAAATGTGGCGTGTGGTGCGTCAAAGTTTCTTTACGTCATTTCACTAAAATATAAAAACTTTTATGTTTCTGGTCCTACTTTGATAAACTCCTTTGGTTTGGAAAGCTAACAGCTAACGATTAATTTTGATTAATTTCCATGAAAAATGTCCTCATTCATTTCATCCAGTTTTCACACGCAATTATGTATTTTACTCGACTGAAAATTAAACTTGGACTGTTAGCTTTCTAAAACAACGAAGTATATCACAATTGGACAAGAAACAATAAAAATATTTACATTTTAGGGAATTGGTAAAAAACGTTGAAGCGCCACATATTCGAAACGGTGCCGAATATTTGAAAAAATTACAGGACGATTTAGGGGTTAAATAATCTCAGCTGTACGTGGTTAAAGTTTTTCTCATTGTTTAGAATCACCCTGTACATTCAAAATCCCAGAAAAATACTAGGTTTCTAACGATTTTGCATAAGTAAACTATAATTAAAAATAAATCAAAAGCGTGACTGACAGAAACAAATCACGCGTATTAAAAAAAAATTGCAATTTAGACAGTCCGTGACTACTACATTTGTTTTCACATACCGAGAATTTCTGACAACTAAGTAGGGTTAAGTTAGATACCTTGTCACTATGACAATTTTCAGTGACGTACATCACACAAATCTAATTTAGTGTCCTGTCGTCTGTCAAGCAAAAGTTTAAGTGAGTAATTATAATATTTATGTACACGATTTTCACTGAAACATAATTGTGTACGAATTTTAAGGTTTACAAAGTACTTGTGCAAACCATGTACACCGTGTGCTAACTTTGAATCCGCTCCATAGGAAAAATACATGCGTTTGTGGAAAAAACGCGCCCAAAATAAGGTGTAAGCAAAAGGGACGTTAATTTTAGAGAGATTACAGCAATTTTTATTTTTAGAATATCAAATTAAGTGATTAATTTAAAAAATTATGAAATAATTTATGTAGTAGGTGTGGTATAGCATCAAATCCAATGTGTGAATCCCGCCGGCGTGGCTTAGTGGTTCCACATATGCTTTGTAACGCAAACTCCAGGAGTTCGAATCCGCTCTTCAGCTTTATTTTTTTTTATTATTTTTGTTATTATAAATGTTTTATTTTTGTAATTGCAATTGTGATATTATTTTCTAAATACACAATATTGAATGTTGTAGATAAATTACACTAAGAACGCTTGCTCAAGTGGGGAGACAGTTTTCTAATCGTTTGGGTTACTTTTTGAATGCAGATGGTAATTGATTCGAACATTTGATTTGATTTACATTTTTATTTGCGTTAATAATTAGCGTCAAACGATTTAATGGTTATTATTAAATGTGTAACGGTAAATTTAACAATTAAATAAAACTGTTTTATTATTTAATTTTTTATGAAACCTAAAATTGCATGTATTTTGTGTGATGTGTTTTTAGAAAATAATAACGCAGTTGGATTTATAGATATAAAAGGTTTACCACAAAAAAATAATAAAAAAAATAAAGCTGAAGAGCTGATTCGAACTCCCAGAGTTCGCGTTACAAAGCATATGTGTAACCACTAAGCCACGCCGGCGGGATTCGCACGTCGGATTTGGTGCTATTACTACACCATCATTATAAATTATTATATATTGTTTTAATTTAATCATTTAATTTGATATTCTAAAAATAAAAAGTAGCTGTAATATCTGTAAAATTAACGTTCCTTCTGCGTACACCTTGTTTTGAGCATATTTTTCAACTTGGGGAGCAAGAAATTGAAGAATTCCATTGTGTGCAAACGTAAGGGTCATACATCAAGAGCATGCAGATCATGAAGCTAACCAGTCAGGAAAGTAGAAGTCACAGAAGAAGTCGAGGATGTGTCAGAAGAATTGGAAGCGGAACTGAAAATAAGAAAGGTCGAAACCACTACAATCGACAAGTCGATTGAGGCATGTTTCATGGATGTGGTAATAGAAGATAAAGTGATAGAAATGGAAATAGACACTGGAGCAGGAGTCAGTAGAATGAGCTATGTTGATTTTAAGAGAGATCTTAGTAAAATTAAGTTAGAACACTGTAATGTAAAAATTAGCTCGGTGTCAGGAATTACTATTCGATTTCCTACCATCAGAATTCTATTTTCTAGCGATAATTCTTGCCTTCTTTTAAAATACATGTTAAGGTTAGGTTCCTTTACCTTGCATGGCCACCCAGACTTCGTATATTCACTTACCTTTCCTAGGGTTACATCTGCCTCGGTGCACCTTTTTACATCCAGTGCTGTAAGAGGTAATTCATAAAATTCTGCTAAGTTCACACGAACCAAAAGCTGTACAAACACCATTGTCACATTGGCCAAAAATAAATAAAAATTGGCAGAGGTTACATGTGAATTTTTTGGAGAAATATAATCATTATATATTAATAATAGTTGATAGTCATTCGGGATGGATTGATTTATATTTAATGAATCGTGGCACGGATGCTGAACGTACCATTGAGAAACTGAAAGGAAGTTTTACGTGCTTTGGAATACCAGAAGAAATCGTATCAGATATCTGATGGTCCACCTTTCAACGGTTTTACTTATAGGAAGTTTTGCTTGGCGAACAATATAAAGTGTACCTTCACACCCCCATTACACCTATGTTCCAATGGAATGGTTGAAAAACAAGTAGATACAATCAAGAAGACCTTGATGAAGCAAATAATGGATACAAATGCACATTCAAAAAAGTTTCAAATATATCATGCATTACAAAACTTCTTGTTTAAACATAGAAATACACCTTATTCAGTGACTGGGGTAACACCAGCAGAGTTGATGGTAAAGCAAAAGCCTAGGACGAAATTGCAATTCTTGAAACCAGTAGAGTTGGAAGGGAAGAGTGAAAAACAAATTAGAGACAAGGTTAAAGAACATGTAGATAAACACAGAGGCAAAATCAGAAGGTTTGTTGAAAATCAAAAAGTTCTAGTATTCGACGCTAGAAATAGAAATGGTCAGAACTGGAAAGAAGGGAAAATAGCAAAGATCTTAAGCCGAACGACATATCTCGTTTTAATCAATAACGATGTGAGATTGTTACATGAGGACTATATAAAACACCAGCTAAAGTTTGAGGATTTAGAGATGTCGAAAGAAAACCACCTTAAGTTTGGAGACGTAGGGATGTCGAAAAAACCTTGCATAAGTTTGCCCATAATGAACGAAAAAGATAATGCTCTTGAGGTATCGAAAGATTCGAGAGAACAGAAGAATCCAGAACTCAGTGAAACTCAAGCAGAAGGGCCTCCCCCAGTTCCAACGCCACGTAAGCCTAATACGCCTTGCAACTTAAGACGCTCATCTCGGGTAATTACGTGTCCTACAAAGTTAGATTTGTGAGTGGAAGGAAGTGTTAGATATTAAGTGAGGTGCAAATAAGGAAAGTAAGTGTGTCAATATGTATGGAGGTGGTAGTGAACCGCCATGGTCAGTGTTGTTCTTGTAATCCAGTTGTAACTAAGAATTAAACTATAAAGTAAGAGTGTATGTATCCTTATTAGTCTATGGTTTCATATACAACAATTTGCATGATGTACACCACTGAAAATTGTCATAGTAATAAGGTTGTAACGGCATTTTAGCCTAGGTTGTTCGCAACCCATTTCACATTGGGCTCAAGAGTGCACAAATTCGCACTTCCCTCACTCTCCCAGCATATTGGAGCTGCGCGTGGTTGATTTTTGGAAAAACAGGATTTCCGGTCGGACATCTTTGCGTCTGGCAGAAGCGAACGAATCGTTGCATTAGATTTTTCTCGCTAAAGTGTATTCCACTTTGAGTTCATCTCGATTTTATGAGGAAATCTAAAGTTATAACGTGATCTTTAGTAGATTGTTGGATTTACGTTATTGGCATTTTTTCCGCTTTGATCAACGTTTCGATTCTATTGTAATTTTGTCGGGTCGATCGGAGTTACCGATTGGTAAGTTTTATCCTTTTTGTAAAGTTATGGCTGGCCTAACATTTTCCTAATTTTCGAATTTAGACAATTTGGGGAAGGCGAGATTTTGCCGAAGTTTTCTGCACTTTCAATGGTTGTATCTGCTGCGTGCGAGAAATAGTCATTCGAATTCAAGCCAGTTGCCTGCAAGTGAAAACAGGTGCCGGACACGAGGCCGTTCTAGAACGTTCCATTCCAGATCAAACAGGGAAGTGCTAATTAATTTTAATTTTGATGATTTTGGATGTAAAAACTGGGTTGTAATTGCATAGGGTGTTTTGAATTAGTTTATTGGCTTAATACAGTGTTATCTTAGCGTTTATAAGTATTAGAGTACATAATCACGGGAATTTCACTTGATATACAGAGTAAGTCAACCTGAGCGCTAATAGTGCGTTTTATTCGGGTTTAACGGCGATTTTGACTTCTGAGTTGCGCTGTAGATCGTTGGAAGGCCTTTCACGTCTTGTAAGGGTAAAGAAAAACGCAGTATTTTTACTTTAGCTCAAAGATATTAATTGTTAGTTGCTATATTAAGTGAATGCGTGCTGGTAATTGTATACCGATACAGGAATCAAACACACAAGCAATTTAATGTTGTTAATTTGGGTTTATGAACCATTAATTGGTGTTTATGCTGACATTAAATATCGTTGCTGCAAATGGACTTATTATTTATTGTTTCCTATCATTGTATTCTTTGAGTAACAAATTAAGTACGTAATAAACTTGGGGTCCGACTAACCGATCGACATCTGAGTCGGTGGCGCCCTTTCAGGTAATCCACGTAAAGTTAATTAGTGTATTTATTCAAGCAAAGCAGAGAACCGCCCATCTTCGATTGAGGTTCCGGGAGGCTATCATTAACCGTATTTTTACTTACTTAGAGAGAAAGTTGGAGAAATTTCCCTTGGAAATTATTGTCAGGCGTCACAAGGTATCTAAATTATTTAGTTGTCAGAAATTCTCGGTATATGAAAACAACTGTACTAACATGCCAACGAACTAATTTTGGTATCTGACTGCTGCCATTTTCAAAAAAAGTCTGAACTGTACCTTTCTTTTTTGTTAGTAATATTTTGATATAGATGTGAAGAACATTTTAATAAGGTTTTGATAATCATTAATTTAAGGTGATTTATATTTACAATGAATATGAATTTTGTTAATAAAAATAATTAATAGGCCGTGTGAGGGGTCAAAACATTTATTTGGAATTTCTAAGGAATATGGCTATAATTTTTAGTTTTGATGTAAATGATATTTTTAATAAGTTATTTAAGTATTTAAAATTTGGTTAATTTGTGTTAATTTCATTCTGTTTTCCCATTGGTTGAGAAAGTCGCATGTTTTTTGTAAAATGTACTTATTTTTGTTTGTATTATGATATTGCCATGGTTACTTGTTAAAAAAAAAAGAGAAAACAACGAGGACTTGCCATGAAAATCTCAACGGGAACAGACGCTCGTCTGGCGAGTCAATAAA
>JABXWE010014228.1:0-15783 GCA_014611495.1 Limonius californicus
ACGGCCGCCTCGTATCCCTGTATATCAAAGTACTAATATCAGGGTATGGTTAATATAAAGCAGTTGATTTAAATAAATCATTGTAATAGGTACATTGTACTTTTTTGCTCATCTTTTTTGTCACTTCATTTATATCCTTATTTCAATCATGATTTTAAAACCAGTAAACCAATTATAAAATTCAGAAATATATACTTTTCAGACACCCCATGAGGACAGAATGCAAGGGAGTATACGTAGATTGAAATTAGTAACAGAACTGGTTATCTCCTCATTTGATAGCTATTCAGTGTTGTTCTTGAGCAGATGCGGTATATTCTTGGAAAAAGCTGTCCTCGAGTCCAAAACCTTTTAAAATTTTCGATGTTATTGATGGAAATGCGCAGTCCAACCCTTCTTAAACTATATTCAACTTAGCCTAGGATGCGTCACAGAGTTGTTTTGTAACCCTCCACCCGCATTCATTGCACAATTAACAGTTGCTTAGAGATTAGTAGTGGCATTTTGAAATTACAAGGTTTTGACAAAAATAGGTAAGTAGATTTTTTTAATAGGTGTAGTTTATAATTCAGTAGCATAACAAAAATAACTGCATTAGCAACTGTGCTATAGTTTTTTTATTGTTTTTCATAACAGCTATTGTTTTAAATTTTTTGTGTTTGTAGTGTATACCTCTTAAGCAAAAAGCTGAAGTGACCACTTCGAGTGGACTTTCCCATACACTTAAAAACAAGCTACATAACCAATCCTCCAGTCTATACTTTAATCTTTATTACAGTTCTCAGTATCTAAACATTTATTTAAATGCAGGTTTAACAGTTTTATATGACTGGCATATTATTTTCTTTTCAAGGCAATATCAGGCTGACGCGTGAAGAAGCATTTTACAATTAAAGAAAATGTATAGTAGTTTTGTTTGTCAAAATTAAAACCATCTAAATAAAACTGCTAACAGTATCTTTCCAAAAGTAATTGTAAATATGTAATTTTCTGTTTTTCTTTTTTATATCGTTTGGTTATTTATTATAAAGTTAGATGAATACTACTCTAACAATTTGCCACGTGCTGTATCTTTTTTGTAAAATACTCTATTAATACAGTATATATTATCGTTAATAATTTTCGAAAAGTTTTACAATTGTAAGCATTGAAAATAGTTTTCTAATGTTCATTAAAAAACCTATGTATTAAAACTTTGATATCTTCGAGAAGCAGACATGGACCCTAATATGGAAACACAATCATTTAATTAGAAAGAAAACTAAATAACTATATTTTTTAAATACATTTTGTTTTTTAAATTCCAGGCGTAATTCGGAGGCGATTCCCTGCCGTAACCAACAAGGAATTCATGGAGTGTGTGGGAACTTATCTGCGTAAAGCAAAAGACCCTGAAAGAGTCCGAAAATCGCTTTGATTATATTTATATTTAATTATTATTTTCATAAATTTGGTAAACAAATGATTTTGATACAAATACCTTTTAGTGCTGTCGAAGAGAGCTAAAAATATTTTATTTTACTATCAGTGTTAATCCTAGTTTTACATTGACCATACCTAAAGCAGCAAGGAATTATCTATTGCCTAACATTCATGTTGATCACTTGTGTAGCAAAACTACTACGCCAAGTATTATTTTCTCTTTGGGGCAATGTCTGGCTGGGGCGTGAAGAAGCGTCCACAATTAAAGAAAATTTACGGTAGTTTTATTTGTCAAAATTCAAACACCTAAATAAAACTTATAACACTACTGATAGTGCCTTTCCAAAAGTTATTAAATATTAGAACAAACATTAAATAACTGTATTGTTACCTTAACAAATTATGAGAAAAGAAAAATAATACATCCAAACCCACAACCACCAAAACTATACGGTTTAATAAAAATACATAAACCCCAAATGTCTATTAGACCGGTAGTCTCATACATAAACACACCCAACTGCATGTTAGCAAAAACATTAAATAATATAGTTACTAGTTTGGAATACACACCAAAATATTCAGATAAAAATTCTTCCGAATTAATCAATAAGTTGTCCAGTTTAAGTTTACCGTTAGAGTGCAAACTAGTTAGTTTCAATGTCACCAATAAGTTTTCACAAATACCTCCTCAAGAGTGTATTCCTTTGTTAAATAATATTTTTATCAACAAAAATGTTGAATTAACAGAACAAAATTATTCAATTATTCGAACTTTGCATAAATCAAAATTAATTTATTTTTAATGATCAAATTTATCTTCAGAAAGACGGTTTACCAATGGGAAGTCCAATTTCACCACTTTTAGCTAATACAGGAACAGTTAGAAGATCGAATTTTTGAATCAAATTAATCTTCGAAAATTATTTTGGTTATCTTGCGTTGATCATATTTTAGCATGTATTAATAATTCATTTGAGTTTATTGGTGATTCCTTAACGTTTAGTAATGATTTAGACTTACACATAAAAATTAATACTGAAAACACACTCGAATACTCTATTTACAGAAAACCTACACAAGCAGGTATCACAATACCATAAGACTCATGTCACCATAAAACACATAAATTAGCAGCCTATATGTAATTGATACATAGAGCTCTAACAGTCCTCTAAGTAATAATGATTACACCAAAGAGATTTCGATTATTAAGCAAACTGCACACAGTAATGGATACAACACAAAACCGATTGACACACCAATCAAAAAGAAAGATTGTAAATTAGCAATTCAAAACATATATTCAAAAGACCACACTGAAAATGGTAAATATATTTCAATTCCTTATTTCGGTGATATAACGGATAAAATTGTTACAATTATAATCAAAACAAAAACGTTTAAAGTACTTTATAAAACAACAAGAAACACTGCCAACGCAAAAAATAGAACTAACGATTTGCTAAAAATCAGGTATTTACAAATTAAGCTTTTCACATTGTAATTATGTATACATAGGTCAAACAAAAAAATTTTGATACCAGATACAAGGGACACATACGCTCATACAAATGCAAACACCCAGAAAAATCTACCTACGCTAAACACTTATCAGAACACAATCATGCGTAATATAATAACATTTTTACACTTCTGTGATTATAAACGTCAATTGGATATGCTTGAGGCCATTCAAATTCATAAACACACTTTAACAAACACACCTTTAATGAATGATCAGAAATTCCCCACTATTGGAAGTTATGGAATAGAAGACCAGAGCCAAATCCGAAATCAAGATCCAGTGTGCTGTTGCCTGAACTACAAATGTTTACAAAATTAAATGCTTTTGAAGAAGAAGAAAAAGAATGTGGCGAATAAATACATTTCAGGTGGAAAGAAATTATAGTTCCCGTCACAGAAATAAACAATTTAAAAGGTTGTACAAAATATTTATATAAATGCAGTTCTTTTATATCGCATGAAGAGAAGAATATTATTTTAGTGATAACATAACAAAATAAATTTTTATTGTTGATAATGTTGAAATTGGAAAGCCATGCAGGAGAAGAAGAGGAAAAACAAAGGAAAATTCGAAGAAGGGAAAAACATACAAATGTTTCTTTAAAGTGAAATACTCAGAAACACAAGTCTGCAGAAAGTTCTCATATGCAACATCAGCAATTAGTCAAAAGACAATATACAATACATTTAAAAAAAAGGATTGAAATACCAATACACCATCACATAGTAATTAAGGTAAATATTCAAAGAAAAAGTTGACAGAAGATGAAGTGATATACGCAAAAGATCATATTAATTGCTTTCCACAGATTGAGTCACACTACTGCCATGCTAATTCATTTAGACAGTATTTGGAGCCCAGTCTAAATAGTCGTATCATGTATAAATGAATGAAATTAATGTTCCATTTGTTAAAGAGTCTGCGTATAAATAAATTTTTACTAATAATTTCAATATTTGCTTTTACCAACTAAAAAAAAAGTTGTACAATATACAAGGAGTCTCTAAAAGGTCTGCACAAAAACGCTACCACATATTCCTGAGACCAAACTAGGACGATTTATAACCCAACTTACCTTATACAAAAGTGTACGGTTACGGAGTTACAGCCTTCTAAAATGAGACTTGTCCGATCACTCTTCTACATATAATTACGGTAATAATTTTACATTATTTTATTTTTCCTATGTTCGACAAAATAATTTTATTTGGCATGCAAAAATACCCAAAAAAAGATACTCTTGCTAAAAATCGATAAACCCAACCGTTATCGATATAATTGAATTTTTATGTAAAATCGACGTGCCATAAAAATTTGAAAACTTCGTACTATGGGGATTAAATTCGCAGCTTAGATTCAGCAGGACGATACGACAATAACAAAAGCTTATATAAACATTTGTCAGCAGGAAATTGGAAACTGGATAGCTATTCAGTTCTTACTCTTCTGGAATATACAGGCAAGACTACGTCGAGCAAAACTGCTTATAAAAGGGCCTTCTTCCAAAAAGACCAGTATGCTTCTATAATTAAGCAGAAGAAATATTCGACTAGTGACCGACCTAATAACAATAGATAATCACTTCTGAAAACACCTGCACACTTCAGGAATTAGCCATGACCCCAGATGTAGAAAATGCGGGAATGATGAGGAAACTTCAATTGACGTTTTATGTCAGTATGTCAGACTGCTGGCACTGAAACATAAAACTTTGACTCAGCCCTCATAGAGCCACCAGAGGTGAAGGCGATACCGATTGGAAAGGTGGTGGCATTTGCACTAGACACCGGACTCTAAGTTGATTTCTAATAACAAAGAGATGGCATGCACAATAGGTCTCAGGGCCTGTGTGCTATGTCTCATCTGCGCCGTCAGAAGAACAAGAAGACATAATACATAAGACAGATATAAGATATTCAGCTGGTCTGAACTGAACGAGGAAAAACGAAAATACAGAGAGGTGGAAGCATATGGGGGAGGTCTATATCCGAAAGTGGATAGGTAGAAAACGGCTGATAATGATGTCTACTGCAGGAATTTCTCAACTAGATATTGTTTCTAGTGTGATGTATGCAGCAAAATACATTGCAATACTGAGCACAGGATAAGATGTTACCTAACAGAAAAAGCTTGTTGTTCCATGCCAGGGAAAAAATTTGCTCAATCTCTTCTTATCCAACAATGTAGTCAATAGAATGACTGGCCATAACAATCTCAAAATTGGATCCCTATGGTGGAGGATAACCAACATCATGTTTTAGACAGAATCAATAAATGAATAGAATCAATTAATATCTTGTGCATGGCACAAATTACCTTAGCCTTGCCTCACACCATCTCAACACTGCATAAATAGTACAAACGAGGATCACAATTATGATGATGATGATAACATTTGTATTGAAGTCACCTTCGCTACTTAAAAAGATGTAGCACTTTTGCACACCACAAGAATTCCAAGAAATCAACAAAATTTATAATACTTGTAACCTCCAATTGAAGGATTGAAATGCTTCACACCAAGAAATGAATTTTGTTGCAACTAAACAGGGTTCCCTTATTAAAAGTTCCTATTACGTTTCAACTGGAACAAATCATTTACATCTTCATAAATATGAAAAATTACCACAAACACAATTAATTACAACTTAAGGAATACAAACAATTAACAACTTCAACGTGGCAACTGCTTTCGCTTTTCATGCAACTTAGCAGCTTTCTTTTTCATTATTTGTAAGCGCTTATCAGCACTAATTATATTAATATTGGGAGTAACCGAACTCTTCACTGTACTGCTGCTGCTGCCAGTGTTACTGGAGGAACCTGAAGTCTTTCCACTTCCTTTGCTTGATGAACTGCTAGACTTGGAACTCGTAACTGCAAAATATTACAAGGTGTACACGTATTTATTAAAATTCGTCAAATTAAAGTATTACTTGCAGATTTTGAACTAAATGATTTATAACTCGCAGACGTGCTGGCGCTGGTCACGCGCTGGGACTGTGGTGGGGAATTCTTCTGCACAGGTTTCGCATTGGTTGGTGAAGAAGCTGCAGCATGCAAAGGTGACGATCCTGGTGTGGTCTTCTTCACCCGCTTTGATGCATCCTGAACATAATGAGAATATTTATAAAAGCATTAACATTTAAATAATATACCTTGCAACGTTGGCAAGTCCAAGCACCATCTGTATCGAAAGTGGTGACAGGTGGGCGATGACATTCCTGATGATATAAATTATGGCAATCCGAGCATTCAAGCAGACGATTTCTTGCTCCAACGTCCATGCCACTAAAATGTATTTATATTTAGCGAAATTATATTTGCAACACTATTGCAAATACAGCACAATACAAAAAAACTTACTTGCAGACAACACACATCAAGTCTTCGTTAAAAAGATCAAGTTCTAGTTCATTGTCGGAGCTCGACGCGGTTTTAGTTTCATCGATACCATGAGTGGTTCGAATTTCTTCCAACGGGCGGTTGCTTATAGAAGCAATTAAAGGCCCGAAATCTTTGACAGTTCCAGTCTTACTTTTGATTGCTTCTTCCAAGTAAATTTGCAAAACCGAAGGCTCTCTATTTAAAATGTGATCGTAGGAATGTAAAGAGGTTACCGATTTTATGTAGTAAGTGTCTAAATCGGTTAAGGACATGGTTTATATCACACTGAATATGCCACTTAACAATACTTTGACAACCCGTCAAATAACACCGTATTAATTGCAACAGTAAAATAAAGCGGTTATGTTTGACGGGTACAGGGAGATCAAGTCAGTAAATGCACTTACGACTGCGCATGCCTACAAATTCGTGGACGTTCACATTTAACATTTCTAATTGAGTATGAGTTTACATTAATATTTTAGTAGTTTGGTTTTAGCAACTCGTTTGTATAACCGAACCTTAACTGTCGCTACGAAAGAGCGGGGAGTGGATTTCCCCTAGGACTGTGCATATGTGAAAAATCGTTCTATATATCATTTGCTTTGCGATATATTATTATAACTTAGCATAGTGTAGAATCCATAGATGATAACTTGCCGCTTACAGTAATACTATTCTAATTTTCTAAATTGATATGCAGAGTCTTTTTAAAAGGTCTGTACAAAACGCTACCACGCTGACACCAAAATAGGACGATCCAACCCATCTTACGTAAATACAAAAGTGTACGGTTACGAAGTTACAGCCATCTAGTCACACTTGCCCGATCAGTTTTCGGCATATAATAATAACCAGAGGCGGCTTAAGTGGGACTATCAGGTACTGTTTCCTACAATATCTTTAACATTATTTTGTTTTTCTTATTTTTGACAACATAGTATTCAGTTTGCAAAAATACTCAAAAAAGGTACTCGTGATAAAAGTCGATAAACCCAAGCGTTTTCAAAATAATTCAATATTTATGTAAAATCGATACACCATGAAAATGTAGAAACTTCGTACTATGAGGATTAAATTCTCAGCATAGATTCAGAACAACACGCCAATAACAAAAGCTTATATAAACATTTGTCCGCAAACGGTTAGTTTACAAGGTCCAACCCAACAAATGTTTTATCTAAACGTAATCTTATTTATATTTTAAAAATAATAACGATTTTTATTACAGCTTAAAATTACGATTATTATTATTTTTAAATTATAAATATGAATTTCAAAAAAGTAAGGTAAGAAACAATTAACAAATAATATTATTAATTATTAACGCTAAATGGATTGTACCTTGTATCTTGTAAACTAAGCTTTTGCGGACAAATATTCATACGAGCTTTTTTTATTGTCTTGTTGTCCTGAGTCTATGCTGCGAATTTAATCCTCATAGTACGAAGTTTCAAAATTTTCATGGCATATCGATTTTACATAAACAATGAATTATCTCGAAAACGTTTGAGTTCATCGACTTCTATCAAGAGTACCTTTTTTTGAGTATTTTTAGATACTGAATAAGATTATTTTATCAAAAATAAGGTGAACAAAACCGCCGAAAAGACTAAACTCAAAAGTAGATGCATGCGAAAGGCGTTTTTTTTTTCGAAGAGCAGAAGAACTGACGAAATATACCAGTTAAGATGGGTCGGGTACCTAGTGCGAATGTATGAAAGTAGAAGTGCGAAAGTATTATGCGAATTGAGGATCGACAGAAGGGAAAGAGGCAGGGCATGGTGAAATGGCTAAGATCCTGGAGAAGAAGCGAAGTAATTGGAGACAAGCGAGAAATGAAGCGAATAACCGAAACAGTGGAAAGCTTTCTGCACGTCGAAACAATACCTACTAAATCCTCTACATCTAAGGTAGAAAAATCTCAATCGATGACGTAGGTAAATAAGATTTTAAACAATCGTTTGAATTTAAACTTACGAATTGATATCTCAGGTTTTGAATTAGTAAGATATAGAACAACATTGTACATTTTGTATGCAATTGCTATGGCTGAAGATAGCTGCACATTAGTGTAAATGTTCATATGAATATACAAACTTTGTTGTTATTTGGGTATTTCTGAAAACTTTGAGGCACAGGATTCTGAAAAGGTCAGGCAGCAACTTTTAACAGATTACAACCTCGCCAGATGGTACATTTGCTATTATACCGTAGCAGCGCTAGAAAAAATTTCTGAACAGATTGCTTTCCTCATATTTCTGGGTAAATTGTTGCAAACAAACCCTTTTAATCAGATCATCCTAACGTAGAATGCACCCAATATCTCTTCTTTTTCTTATTTAGTGGTTTTCTTCTTAATTACCGAATTGCTAACCTGTTCCGTGTTCATTTTTCTCCTGACCAATAAAAATTGAAAGCGCTCTTGGCAACAACGATTGGTCACGCGACCATGGTCGCCGTTTTAAGAATATTCGGGACCAGTGGTTGTGATTTTGGCCAAGTTATTGGTGGATAGTGCACGGTAGCCCTAAATCTGTTCAAAAAATACCACCATTACAAGTTTTTAAATTCACTATTTGCAGATGTCTTTTCGTATTCGAATACTTACTACGTGTTTATTTTCAGTTTAAAAATATCACATTTTTATGCGATCTGTGCAAACACATTGCAAAGGATTTGACGACATTTTACAAGCGAGAGAGGCAAAAGACGAAAAAAATGAAGGTAACAATATCAAAATTTCTATTGTACAATTTAAAAATCAGCAGAGTAATCTTACAATTGTTTTCTTTATTTTTGTTGTAGATACGAACAAAACGTCGTTAAGCTCTCGAGTCTCAAATTGGTTGTTAGAATAATATCCTACCTACCTACATATTTTTGTAATTTAAAATTGGTATCGTTGCTATTTGTTCTGGCGTTGTGTTAGAATCCTATAATTAGCTATTGCATTCAACTACTGTTCAAGTATTAGGAAGAATGCAAAATTATATAAGATGTTTGTAATAGTAGATTTTTGTACCTATTTTATTGTCGGTTTTTCTATATGCAACCCTTTATACATATTTATAAGACCTTAGTGTTTCAATTTATTGTATTGAAAACTTAAAAAGCAATTTCCTGCTAACTATTGTATACAGAATGGCCATGGTCTTTAATATATAACATTTAATTTTTTTATTTATACATTCTGGTAAATTTTGAGGTAAAAAATGGTGTTTCTCGAAGGACCATTAACATTCTAAGTTAAATAAAGTGCAACGAAATAAACTGAAAACATCCATTAAACTATGCAAATTCTATATTTTTCTGACTTAAAATTACAAGAATGTATGCTACAAATTTTGCACTACATGATATGGGTTAACAATGTTACAAAGTTTCATGAAATTTCATTTTGCTCGCTTCTTTATGATGGTAACACCTACCTAATTCAATTAGTCAACGGAATTACAGAGTTCTATGTATGTTTGAAAACATTTTCATTAACATAATAAGGTGGCATGTTGATCATAGTACCCAAGTAGCACACAACATCTAACTTGTATCCTACCAATATTTAACTTATATTGGTTTCTTAGCTATACATTTTATGGTCCCCATAACTTTATCCAGTGTTCTGCCAATATTGGGTTGATAACAAATCTGTAGCAGCATTGAATAAAGTTTAGTTAAATGTTTGTTAGCCAATATCTGTGTACGACGCTAAAATGTATATTTAAATTGTATATAGCATCAAATATTGAATATACTTCTGAGGGACAATACGCACACAATATACAGGGTGAATCTTAAATGGCGGATAATAGACATACCTACCTCTGATTCTGGACCAAAAATGGTGCGATAAAGTCTTATACCACTTTGCTGTTAACCTCATAGATGAGGAGTTATTGGCAGTCTTAAGTTGGATTCCGGGTTCCTTATGGTGCGATATTTTTATGAAATGATGATTTTTAACTCTAGTTTAATCAACAAAAGGAGTCACCAATCTGTAATTCTAGTCATCATACCCTTGGTTTACCCAGAACTTCCATCCGAAGTTTAAATCTTCTGCAATACTTGAGTTTTCGATGAATATTGCAACAAGGTGCGATACAAATTTCATATTTTAAAACAAACGTAGGCTTCGATGTAGTTTTTTTATTTTAAGTAATTTGACTTTTAATAACATTTCTGTGAAAATTTTCTAATCAAAACGGCGTGTTTAATTCTCTTTGCATTAATTATCTTAGTGTTACCTTCAGTTTAGTTTGATTTTAGTTTATTTGTGTTCGATTTCCCAAATTAGCGTCATGGAGTACAGTTTTGTGGAGTATGCTAATTTGTATGCCGAACGGTATCCAAACAGAAGGCATCAGGCATCCAAATAGTAACGTTATTCGACGATTGGATCAACAAATGAGAGAACCTGGAAGAACTTCACCCACTCCAGTAGCTGACAGCGGCCGACCTCATCGAGTCTTGTTACCACTGGTTTAAGAAAATGTCTTAAATGTAGTCGAAAATGAACCAGAACAAAGTACCCGATCCATTGCCAGAATGTTTGATGTTAGCCAAAGAACAGTTCATAACTTATTACAAGAAAATGGCTTGCACCCTATCATTATCAACGAGTACAGGGATTATTACCAGAAGACTATCAGCAAAGAGTCAGATTCTGCAGATGGTTACTTCGTAAGCAAGAAAGGGATCCCGGTTTTATTGGACATATCTTGTGGGTTGATGAAGCTACTATGCTCACCAGAAATGGAACATTCAAAATCCATAACATGCACACCTTTTGCCTGATCTCCTGAACGCGACTAATTTTGTTGAATTCTTAGACACCGATTTTAGGGATCGATTAGATGATGTTTTTTCAAATGGACGGGGTACCAGCACACTGGGGAGTTCAAAAACGAGAATGGTTAAATCAAGATGCATGGAAACCAAGCTCCACCCCCTTTGTATGGTGTTGTCACTTCCTAATATTTACATTGTTGACCGGGGGACGCAAAAATGTCGACTGCTTCAAATATAATGACAACTCGATTTTGTCAAATGTCACAGGGGGATAAAATTTGAAATTAAATTAAATTTCATCTTAACTACTAAATCTACTTGTATTGTTTATTAAATAAATATTACTCAACCACCAAATAATCTTGCTAAACTGAAATTACAGATATAATTAGGTACGGGATGAAAAATTCACCAATTCGTTTCATCAAACAGCACACTACACACGATTTTTACAATATAAATTGCACAATAAAAATAATTAGAGATACTTCAACGTTGCAGACCTTGGTATAATAGGTTATGTGGTGCTTCGTAGGATGTTTTTATGTATTTTCCAGCTTCTTAATCTATAATAAGTAGTTGGGCCTAGTAAATAAAACTCTGTAGAGGTTAAAATATTTATTGATTTACAGCCAAAACAGCAATTTTTTACTCAGAGCATATGCTATCAAAACAACTACGTAACACAAGCATATAGCTAAGTCAATATACTTCAGGAATATTACAACTACCACGCTTTCATATCTATCCGCGTGCTTATAATGAACCAAAGTAAAAAGAAACCAAATAAACAATACAGTGGCGGACATAAATTACTATCATCGCTACCCAGCAGGGGTTTTAAGCCTGTCTAACGGGGTACCTAAGCAATTTATTATATTTTAGCAAGAGCACCACGCACTATAATGTTTACATCAACCCCCGATCCCTTTACCGCATTATTATACACATGATTAGATATTTATAATTTCTTACAGAGAGCATATGTTATCAAAACAACTGCGTAACACAAACATCTAGCTAAGTCAACTTCAGGAATAATATAGCTACCACGCTTTCATATCTATCCATATATTTATAATGAAGCAAAGTAATAGAATGAAATGAAAGAAAACGTAATAATATTTGCTCCACCTTCTATACGAACACCAACAACCTGCAAGCACAAAATCATATAGTTTAAGTTTAAAAATCTAGAGGTATACATGAGAATGTACAAGCTGTTTCTGAATCGTTTTACATGTTATAACTTCTTTATTAATAGTAGAGATTTCTGAAAATTTCTAGTTTCGTTTCAAATGCGGCTAAGGACGCTATAAAATAAAGCATGCACATTTTGAACACTGCCTGCTAGCTGTGTATACTGTCACATAACATTTGCTTTTAAACCTGTAAATTTTTATAATGAAATTAGCGATAATAATATTGTATGTTAGTGTTCTTAAATTAATATTTTGGGGCAAATATATTTTTTAAATATCATAATTATGTATTTTTAAGTGGCCATGACTTACGAAAAATTACCAACAATTTGTATAGAAACGCAAATCAGTGCTAGCTGCTTTTAAAAATACACCACAGTCAAATTATATTGGTAAACATAATTTTTTACGTTTCTTACAGCTTGAAATTGTGAGTATTACTATTTTTATAATAAGATAAGTAGATAAGGCTGCCTGCAGGATTAGCCAAAGGTGTCTGTGGGTTTCAGCAGAAGAGATAGTAGTAGTAGTAGTAGTAGTAGGGCATGCGAAGATCATGCCAGACGTGGCAGGATCTCAAGCAGTACTTAGCCAAGAGCTATTGCTTTGTTCCCGTCTTCTCTGTCTATAAAGGCTACTCCACGGTCATCCCAGAAAGGGATTAATGTAAGCAACCCCAGGAACTTCTAAAGCCTAAGGGCCAAGTCTCGTACACGGACCGCTCAAAGATTCGTTCAGTCATAAAGCAGGAAATTGGAAACTGGATAGCCATTCAGTTTTTACTCTTCTGGAATCTACAGTCAAGACTACGTCGAGCAACGCTGCTTTTACAATTAAGCAAAAGAAATATTCGACTAGTGACCGACCTAATAACAATAGACATCACTTATGAAAACACATAACAAAGAGACGGCATGCACAATAGGTCACAGGACCTGTGTGCTACGTCTGATCTGAGCCGTCAGAAGAAGACATAATACATAAGATACAAGATATTCAGCCAGTCTGAACTAAACAAGGAAAGCTGAAAATAGAGAGAGGTGGAAGCATATCGGGGAGGTCTATATCCGAAAGTGGATAGGTAGAAACGGCTGATAATGATGTCTACTGAAGGAGTTTCTCAACTACATATTGTTTCCAGTGTGATGTATGCAGCAAAATACATTGAAATACTGGACACAGGATAAGATGTTACCTAACAGAAAAACTTCTTGCTCCATGCCAGAGAGAAAAAGTTTGCTCAATCTCCGTTCTCCAACGATGCAGTCAATAGAACGACTGACAATCACAATCTCAAGATTGTATCCCTATGGTGGAGCATATCCAACATCATGTTTTAGACAGAATCGATAAAATGAGTAAAATCAATTAAATCTCTGGCATTCATGACTCTCTGTCCTGCATTGAAAGTGCTATAGAAATTATTAAATTCGATGCCAATTTCACGTTATGTATAAAAATGTTCGACTTTCTAGTCTTAAAGCTGGGAGCAGTGGCAAGAGTCAGGTTTTGGATGTAATAGTCCAAATGATTCCTGGTTAGAATCACTTCAGGGGTCAGACAATTTTTCTAATTCCCCATGTTGTGGGTACCGGGTCCCAGTCTCCATTTGCCATTGGGGATCACATTGATGGCACTCCTCGTATTAGGGTTTCACTAGAGGAGTAACACACACTTACACATACACAAGGCAGGTTAAGCATGGCTACAAGCCAACACTGCAATCCAGTGTCGAATTCTGTTGTGCATGGCACAAACTAGCTTAGCCTTGCCTCACACTATCTCAACACTGCATAAATAATACAAACGAGGATCACAATTATGATGATGATGATATTTGTATAGAAGTCACCTTCGATACTTAAAAAGATGTTGTAGCACTTTTTCACACCACTAGAATTCCAAGAAATCAACAAAATTTATAACATTTGTAACCTCCAATTGAAGGATTGAAATGCTGCACACCAAGAAATGAATTTTGTTGCAACTAAACAGGGTTCCTTTATTAAAAAGTTCCTATTACATTTCAACTCGAATAAATCATTTACATTTTCATGAATATGAAAAATCACCACAAATACAATAAATTACAACTAAACTAACGAATACAAACAATTAACAACGTGGCAACTGCATTCGCTTTTCATGCACCTTAGCAGCTTTCCTTTTCATTATTTGTAAGCGCTTAGCGGCACCAATTAAATTAATATTGGGAGTAACTGAACTCTTCACAGTGCTGCTGCTGCTGCCAGTGTTGCTGGATGAACCCGTAACTGCAAAATATTACAAGGTATACACGTATTTATTAAAATGCGTCAAATTAAAGTATTACTTGCAAGTTTTGAAGTAAATGATTCGTAACTTGCAGACGTGCTGGCGCTGACCACGCGCTGGGACTGCGGTGGGGAATTCTTCTGCACAGGTTTCGCATTGATTGGCGAAGAAGCTGCAGCATGCAAAGGTGACGATCCTGGTGTGGTCTGCTTCACCCGCTTTGATGCATCCTGAACACAATGAGAATATATTATAAAATATAATATTTATAAAAGCATTTATAAAAGCATTCAACATTTAAATAATATACCTTGCAATGTTGACAAGTCCAAGCACCATCTGTATCGAAGGTGATGACAGGTGGGCAATGACATTCCTGATGATATAAATTATGGCAATCAGAGCACTCAAGCAAACGATTTCTTGCTCCAACGTCCATGCCACTGAAATATATTTATATTTAGCGAAATTATAATTGCAACACTATTGCAAATACAACACAATACAAAAAAATCTTACTTGCAGACAACGCACTTCAAGTCTTCGGTAAAAAGATCAATTTGTAGTTCATTGTCGAAACTCGACGCCGTTTTAGTTTCATCAATACCATGAGTGGTTCGAATTTCTTCCAACGGGCGGTTGCTTATAGAAGCAATTAAAGGCCCGAAATCTTTGACAGTTCCAGTCTTACTTTTGATTGCTTCTTCCAAGTAAATCTGCAAAAGCGAAGGCCCTCTATTTAAACTGTAATCGTAGGAATGTAAAGAGGTGACCGATTTTATGTAGTCGGTGTCTAAATCGGTTAAGGACATGGTGTGTATATCACACTGAATATGCCACTTAATAATACTTTGACAACCCGTCAAATAACACTGTATTATTTTCAACAGTAAAATAAAGCGGTTATGTTTGTTAGGTACAGGGAGATCAAGTCAGTAAAGGCACTTACGATCGTGCATGCCTAAAAATTCGTGGACATTCACGTTTAACATTTCTAATTGAGTATGTGTTTATATTAATATTTTAGTACTCGGTTTTAGCAACTCGTACGAGTTACTAGCAACGTGTAACCAAACCTTAACTCTCGCTTTATATTTAAATTGTAATTTAGCATATCGTACATGATAAGTTGCCGCTTACAATAATAATAATCTAATTTTCTAAATTGATATAGAAGTTGAT
>JABXWE010014229.1:0-27090 GCA_014611495.1 Limonius californicus
GTATGTTCGTTATTATCCACTGGTAAAAAGTCATCGAGATCATCATCTTCTATAAGTTGGAGCAGTTGGGAATCCGTAAGAGGAATTTTACTTGCATTCCAAACCATCTGCAAATTCCGAAAACAATGGTGCATTATTAGCCAGAGGTACTTATCAGTACCGCTTAAGAAACGGCATGTAACAAAGTCCACAACATGTTGTAAATTGTGTAAAAAATATAAAATTACACTAAAAGTACTTACATTTCAGAATCTGACCTTACAGCACCTCTATTATACAACAGTTTGTTTATAGACACTAATCAACATAACACGACATTTACCGCGCAAAGTGACAGTACACAGTGATATGGTAAACGGAAAACACAATAATCCAAGCAGTGCTGCCAATGCTTGTTGTTGAAAAGTTACTAACTAAACATGGGACTCTACAGTACCGCTGGCTGAATTAACGAGAAACAAATCCAATGTTGTTTAAACGACGTTTTAAGTTCATGGTACTTACAAGTACCTCTGGCGGTTAAAGGTCGGAAAGAATTTTTGTGCTCTGGTAGTCAAAGGGTTAAATTTTTAAGCGGACGGTTTCGACGGCTTAAATTTAAGGGACACTTACGGTATTTAAGTGAGCAGTTGTGGGCGGTGCAATGCATTTCGCTATTAAAGTGCTCCTTAAATTTTAAGTGTCGACGGTGCAATCGGGCATTAGGGAAACAAATGTTGGCTGACTTAACATCTCAAGACAATGATTTAACAAACACACTGAAGAGTTACATTTTGGAAGTGCTTGTCATGAACTTCCATCAATCATGGAAAACCATAACCGACAAGAAGTCAAAGAAAGTTGGACCCTACTCTGTCTCAAAGAATAATGCCCCGAAGAAGATGAAATTTGTTTGAGTCAATTGAAACAACAATGGAAATCTGGTAATAGTCCAGTCAAAATAGGTTTTCGCCTAAAAATAATTTCAACAGTTTTGAAACTTGGCACACTTACTTAGAGGTGTCTAGTGATGAATTATACAAAAGTCCTGATGAGTCGGAGATGAGCTTTAGCGGCAGTGACGTAATACATGTCACTTTTTCGGTTTTTCATTTTTATCTCAGAAACTGTTGGCCCAAGCAAAAATATAGTTATATATAAAAATAAAGCTTATAATATTTGCTACAATATTGATTCTATGATTTTTTTCGTATCTGTATTAGTTATACAGTTATTTGGCGCTGAAAATAGGTCTTCCTTTTCGACTGCCAAACGGTTTTAAGCGTTCGCTTGAGCAACAGCCTGTAGATCTGGCCGTGTCCGTCCGTCTATCCACCTCCACTCTACAACCACCCTCACCCCACTCCCATTTCAGAAGTAGTTTTAGAGTCTAAAAAGAAGTTACAGCATAATCGATAATACAGTTTTTTATTTCTCAGATTTGAAATGAAATACTTAAACAAAACGTAAAATTGAAAAAATAGGAATGTAGTAAAAGTACGAGGGGTATTTTTTAAACAAGGTCCGTTTGTGAATGAGAATGACGCGCGATCGCCGCAGTGCGCTTGTGCGTCTGCTCCCAGCATGCTTTGCGCGCGTTTAGACGCCATTTGCCGCAGTATCGTCTGTCTGTGTGCTGAGCTGTAGAAGTTTATAATGGTTAAGAAAATTGAGTCGCCCACCGACTGTGAGATACGACCTGTAATTCGATTCTTGAATGCAAGAAACTTGGAAGCAGCGGAAATTCACCGTCAGATTTGTGAAGTTTACGGTGATAATGCTATGAGTGACAGTAAAGTTCGAAAGTGGGTGAGAATGTTCCAGGACGGGCGGGTTAATGTGCATGATGAGCCACGCCCTGGCCGACTTTCTCTGATTTCTGATTTCTTTTAAAAATTGCCGCTCTTTATGAATTAATTTCTTAATTTTATTGCCGCTTCATAAGGAATTATAACGTTATTTTAATTGCAGTCTTATTTTGGATTACCGTTTCGCTATTTTGTTGCGTCTTTCGAAGTTTGAGTTATGTTGACAGTTCCTTTTGTGTCGAAATTGCCGAATATTATTTTTTTTTCGTGCTTGACCTCGGACGCTTCCGAGAACTCACGTGTTATCTGTAGTTTTTAATTAAGGTGTTTCAGGTGTCGAATTTATTCCGAAATACAGATCAACCCAAAATGAAACACTGCGTCTACACTATATACATTTATTATTTACTACACTTACAACAATTATTACTACGCTCGCCCGTCTTCAGTCATTAACTAAACTAAACATTAAAATCACATTCGCCAAGAAACAATGAATAATCCAAAACACATTCCCGCGCCTCGACACGTCACCCACGCATCCCTTACTCAACAACCCTTCCCCTTGTGCGTTACCGGCCTTTTTGTTTATCTCACCCCCCGTGCGGTGGCGCCACTTACTGGAGTTCTGGACGGTGTTATTAAATTAGGGATTCCGAATGATGTTATCACACGTGTCTATTATTCTAGAACTTTTCTAACATTTCGTAATATGGTGCAACCTTTTGGGGAAAGGGCAGATTTCCGTTGCGAATGTTCGTCAGTCAGCCTTACATCCTGAATGACTCCGGGCCTTCTCAAATTACATCTTCGGGGAAGGGCCGTTACGGAAAATAAAGTAGGCAACAAGCTTGGGTCCGATATGAACGTTAATGAAGAGCGGATTTTTTTCGCGGCACCTGTTAAATTGAGTTTATCGTACCGAACATTGCTTTAGGCAATTAGTAACATTTCGACGAAGTCGGATCTAAATAAGTTTTAACAGTGTAGTGTAGCCTGGTTACAGAACAACCAAGTGTGATTGTTTTTTTTTCTTCGATTCATTCGGATAAAAGCGTTTGTACCCGTGAAAATGTGATTGTTGTGTCTGTTCGTGATACAAGCGTTTGAAATTCCTGTTGCCCTCAACGTCGACTATCCCCGTTGGAAATAATTCAACTGATCCTGTTGGGAATAATCTGCTTCCCCAGGAGCGTACCTACCAACGTTTCGTCCCCCTGGTTTTCTGAGGCCTTCTACCTTTTTCCCGAACCGGAAAAATACCCCCTTTCTCGACTGTACCTGCATCTGCAAATCAACCCCCCGGAATTGTGCCTGCCTCCACCGGAATTCATAGGAGGAGGCACAATAAAGGTGATTTCCATTCCCGTAAGCTGTTGGCTTCTCGGCCTTCCACGAGGACCTACAATCAGCTGGATTTGGAAGGTGGCGCCCACTAATTTTGACTAACCCTGTACACAACTAAAGATTTCCTCCCGTAAGCGATTTTCACGAACTCCCCCTACTCCTCTGAGCTAAGCTGTCGGCCGTTTTCCACCTATCCGGTTACGGGCCAATCGAGCTTTTCCGACGACCCGTAACCGGAACAAATTGACAGACTTGATTTTACCTTTCCGGTATGATGCCGAAGTGGTGTCACCTCCACTAAATCCATGCAAGAAGACAGTGCTATATGTCACCCCTCGCTTTGCAAATCGCTGCTTGAATAAACTTTTCTTTCAACGTTGCCATGGCTCGGCTTGATTAATAGTATTTGTCGTTCGGTCGGGGTTAAAGCCATAAGTAGAACCATGAGATCAACATCTTCACTGATTACTGTAACGTTGGTATTTTCCTCGGATTTTTCTATAGCAGTTTTAACAATTAATATATCAGCGTCGTCAGGTGCTTCTCTAACTTCTATTCCCTGATTTCTAAGTAAAAGAAATAAGCATTGACTTATTCTTTTCGTTGGAAAGAAAAGGCACCTGTTTGACGGTGATCACTGTTCCCTCATCAAAATGTATGTCCACCGATTTTTTCAGCTTGTATCTTCAGCTTTGTTCCGTTCCCTTAGTATTTCACTCTGTGAAGGAGTAACCATCAAACACCACAGTACAACTTTTACCCAAGTAATGCTTGAGAAGGTACTTGATGTAGCAGTGACAAATTGTTGAAATTTTTAAATCTTTGGGCCATAATACCTTGTGCAGCAAGAAGCCACCATCCACAATAATATCGAAGTAGGGGAAGTCAATTTCTGTAGTTAACATTTCAAACACATCGTACAGGGCTGATTTTTTAGTTTTCCGCATCCCATTTTCGTCAAACAACGCTAACGGAAAGGGAGCCAACTCATATTTCATGCATGTCTTTAGATCTTCATCTGCTTGCTGATGATTATCCTTTGGAATATCATCAAAGGGGCGATCTTACAGTTTCACCTCGAACTTTAACAGAATTCGACATATTTGCCAAAGGGAGAGCTGGATCTTTTTGGGACAATTTGACGTCTGGAAAACGCTATCCCACTATTTTGTCAATGTTTGCTTTCCTACTGAATAAGCATTGTAGCAAGTGACTTTATCATCACCTACAACTCCACTCGCTGTTGACATTATTTCATTTGTCACAGGAAATGGAGGATGATTCTGAAACCAACTTGAGAGCTTAGCCATATCTGCAGGGTCTCTAACTTTATGTGCCTCCCCAAAATCTTCATGCTGTTCACTAGTAGAAAACAGGATTCCGATCTAAAGGAAGGTGGAATGAGGGAAGAGTGTGACAAAGGAGGGACGATCGGTCGGTATATTATGTTTGTCGAGGTCTGTGAGGGGCCCCACGGCCTCGCCCTCTTCCTTCAATCCTCAAACACTCACATTACACCTTCAGTTCTCGGTTTGATAAATCTACCAAATAACTCTATAACTATTACAGATACGAAAAAAATTCATAGAATCAATTTTGTAGCAACTATTAGGTATAAGCTTTATTTTTGTACATGACTATATTTTTGCTAGAGATAAAAACGAAAAACCGAAAAAGTGACATCTTTCACGGCACTGTCGCTAGAGCTCATCTCCGATTCATCAGGACTTTTGTATAATTCATCACTAGACACCTCTAAGTAAGTGTGCCAAGTTTGAAAACTGTTGGAATTATTTAGGTGAGGGTCTTTTTTTACCCATTACGCAACTGTTGAATTGTATTGATCCATAAAATAGTTCGGACAAAGTTTTTAGTTCGGTAACTTGACACAGTGAGGACACAGATCAAAATTGAATGGCAGACACTTCAAAATTCTACGACAATAGAATGAGTACTGCCGATTTCGAATGTGAGTTTGTAGAAGAATCTTCTGATTGTCATATACAAATATATGTTGTTTGGTCATTTTCTCAATGCTTTTAATGGGCAGAACCTGTAAAGCTACCAACCAACGACTACAAATGAGCGAATATTCTTTTTTTGTTTTTGAAATAATGTGAGGTTGTGTGAGTATTTCGACGAGGAATATGTTGATGGTTGAAGTCACCAACCACGAGCATTAGTTATATGGGGCAGCGAATCAGCCATGGAAGATAGGAAGAAATATGTTAACAGTCTTTTAGAGAGAATACCAATTCCTAGGTGGACTGTGCCATAATGGATTCCTATGCGTTTTTAAGGATGCAAGTGCGGCGACTAGAGCACACAAGCGAAGGGTGTTATGATTTCTTATTAAACAAGTACATTTATTGAATCCCAATCATTATTATTCTACCTTTGCGGAAATGAAGGACTAAACAGATGTGCAAACAAAACGACATTTTAATAAGACAGGTTTTTAATAGAAATATTTTGCAAAAAGTCTTTATACTTTCTGTCGTTTTCATAAAATTGTGAATACGTTTGTTTCCAGAAATAGAAACTTAACATAACTGTTTTTTTTTGTAAAATAGACGACGGTAGGATAATTGTGGACGTACCATGTAATAGTGGACAAACAAACATTTTCCATAGCAAAATCTTGACAGAAACAGCATAAATTTTGGTCGCACAGGTCCTGCGAAGGTGTTTAAACACATAACTGACCATATCTGTAACTTCACTGATCTCTCTCTTTCCGGTATCATAGTTCCATAGTTTCTCCTGTGATTAATACCATGAGCTAAGCAGGTCAAGTGGATTAAATTTGGAAAAAAATAGTTTTAATGAGTTACCCGCCTTCACCATGGGCAACGGACAACTGTGCGAGTTTAATCCGGCTAATTGCTTTTTCGAAAATTTACCTGTTGTAAAAGTGGACAACTGCGCGAGGTGAAGTTAATCCCCTTTAATAGTTTTACCTGGAAAGGTACCTGCCTGTTATTTAAACATAAATTTGTTTTGTTAAAAGTTAGTTTGGAAAGTGTAATAAAATATTTGTTTTATTTGCAACCTTAAGAAAATGCAAACCTTAAAAAAATGCAATCAGTTGTAGCTTTGGAATTGTATATTTTACATAAAATGTACAATACCAGAAATAAAGACGTACAAAAAACTTAAACACTAATTACAAACTAAATACAAACAATACATTAGACAAGATCAAAATAGTGAGACACAATTTTTACAAAATGCAATCTATTTATTTTACCACTATTATAGTCTGATATCTTACTATTTAAATATTCCTGTCTACGCTTCGTATCAGCACTGACGAATTTCGTTTTTTTATTTACACTATTGATTTTAATGTATATTTCTAATTATTTCACTTTGCAGTTTTAGCACTTCATTAATGAATATAAAAATAGTTGGATGTGCCGAATAGAAGTTTTGTTTAAAATGCGAGTGGAAGGACTCACACGCATTCGTTGTTCTACACATCGAAGATGTTGGTGCAGGCCATAAAGTGGTAGCAAATATCGCGTCTTCGCCAATATAGGTATCCACAAGGTAATCCGCGAGCTTCGTCACTCTGCTTATCTGGTAAAATAGCGTAAACAACAGGTATATAATGTCCATTCAAATATCCGTGAATGGTTTATAATTGCAGAAAAAACTTTGGACAGTAATTAAAAGTCCCATCCATATATATGGCTTCGGATTGGCACAGAAATTGTAAATTGGTTTTGCACGATAGGATGAAGAAACTCATTGATTTGTTGTTCTCCAATAAAAAAAACTCGCCAAGATTTGTGGTCAATTGCAGATTTCCTATTATTTCTAGTACTTCAACTGCCGATTTTGGTAACACCGGCTGTATTTTCCGACGTTGCCTGTAGATACATTTTCTAATACACATTAGATCCGTACCTTCTAAATCGCTAGTATTTGTAGAACTGGACACCAAATCACGTATAATGTTTGTTGGTCTTAAATTTATATCTTCGGTGGCTTTTCTTTTCGCTGCCGCGGCGATATGCTGCTTTTGGATTGTGCGTAATATAGCGTCGTGATTATGAGCGAAATGTTGATCGGTTATTTCCCGAGCTGCACCTTCACCAATTGTTAAAAAATTGGACTTACGCGTCTTCCTGGTACAACGCCACCTAGTTTCTCCCGTGGCCATTCTGCGTTCCTTGTAGAACTTATGATTATCCACTAACAATAAAGTTGCACCACGTTGACTGACTATTTCTTCCATAACTGTATTGTTGATTCCGTATAGGCAATTATAAATCAAACACAAGCACAGACTCTTAAGAAAATGAATTATTTGCATCAGTAACTTATACGAAATGTTGAAGAAATTGTATTGGTTACATGATATTGCTACCATTGCTCATTGGTTTATAATAATTTTGAGTTTGATGTTAAGTTAAAATTCCATGAGAACTTAAAAATAATGTTAATGAGAGAGTTACAGATTAAACCCCAACGCGGATTAAGATAGCGCAGTTGTCCCATTTTAAATTTACCTGTCGTTAAGCCGTCGCGCAGTTGTCCCCCTTGTTAATGATAGGGTCATTAAGTTCGCGCAGTTGTCCATCGCCGTTCACCATATAGGAGGCAGCAAGGGATAACCGTAAAAGTACATTTTCGGTAGGTATCCGTTCCGGTAGAAACAAATTTGACAAGCTGCCGTTTACAAACCTGGCTATTGTTAAATTATTTGTTTTATCTAATTGTTTAACACTGATTAAAAACGGTTCTGGAACAGTACCTTCATCTAATATTCCAATAATTAAATTTGCCACGTAACGTCCCTTGACGTCTGTAGTTTCATCAACGGCTATCCAAAACATATTGCCTGCTATTTTAGTTTTGATTTCATTCATAGTCTTCTCGTGAAGAATATCAATATATTTCTTACGTAATACAGATTCGCTAGGAATATGTTTGTCACAATATTTCGACAAAAATTGTTTAAAGGGTAAACTATCCAACTTTTTTAATGGAATATTAGAAGCCACTAAAGCGTAACACAAATCAGCGTTGAAGTTATCAAAATCTGGTGTTCCAGTAGCAAACGAAGTAGTAATTAACCGTTATGTTTTAGAGGAAGCCCGTTTAATGTTTTCCTTGTGAAGTGCTGTAGATACATGCTGATCCACTTGGTACTTCTTTGAGCATGGTATCTGCCAAATACAAACAGACATTTTTAATATCAGAGAATAATTAGGCTAACGAATGGAATTTGGAATTTAGATAAAAATAACAAAACAGTATAGCTAGATGACAACAAATTCAACAAAGTTTACTGCAGGAAAAAGTTACCTTTTTAGAACACGCTCGACAAAAAATAATTTTTCCGTCCGTTTCTAGTTCACTGTGATTTTTTATCCACAATCGACAGTGATCGGCAGTTGATTTTCTAATTTTAGGCATTTTTAATGTACCACAAACAGCTTTAAACAAATGCACAGAAGACCAAATAACTCTGTTAAACGGTTCACTAATTTACAACAACTGAATAATAAAAGAAAGCAAGGGAACAAAATTCTACTGGTTTTTGTAAATTGTATGCATATGTAATGATTCTTATCTCCGTAGTCATAAAACCAAAGATGAAAGGGTAAAGGAGAATTAGTTACCTGGAGAATTCTTAGAATGTGCCACTTTGGAAAATCCCTTTAATAAGCTGCTTTATTCTCTAGAACAAGAGTCGTAAAATAAAGGTTGAGAGGGTATTACGAAATTTCCAGAAAAAAAATCTATACCCCAGAAATTAAAATTTTTGACTATATTTTAGTTAAAATTTTAATTATGTGCATTATGTACGTCTTAAAACAATTAAATATGCACATATATGCAAAGATGCACTACATTCTTGAAATATGGAAATATATGCAATAAAACTTTCAAAAATGGATTTCCTAGGAACTAATTCGTAAACATATCGAAAATCATTGCCCTGCATGTAAGCTAAATTAAATGCAAATGCATATTTTTCCGCGCTCTGCTTATTAGGGACCTCGACGGGGCAGTGCGAATACGCGCTGTCAGTCGAGGACACAGTCAAATGCGTCTAGATAGGCTGCTTGGTCAAGCCCCGGCTGAGGCGACGACCGTATTTCACTTAGTTAAGTTTAGGGTGCATGTTGCATGAATGTTTAGTATGTAAGGGACGCCCGCACCCCCCTGAAGTAATCCGAAAGCGGTTCCGGGGGGAGGGAACGGTTGTACGAATGAATTAAAAAAAGTACTAACTATTAAGTGTAATTACCAACACTGCAAGTATAAATGTTTGAGTAAAGTGAATTTACAAAAATTTTAGTAATAAAAAAAGAGATTATTTTGGTATCTAAATTGACATATTTTAAAAGATAATAATGAACGTACTCGCAAATTATATTTTGCAGTTCCTAATGTTTTTCGCATATGAAAATAGATATTTGTGTTATACAATTATAGTAATTTACGTTTATTTTGAAATATTAATGCATTTTTTGAAGTAGATTCTGGCCATGGTGTCCTTCGATGGATCTTCAACACTGCTCACGTCTTTTACTTCAGCCAGCCAAAATTATTCACAAATTTTGTCGGAGTTAGTAGTACAACTCTAAATATTTTTAATTTAACATTATTATAAGTGATATCCTATTGCTATTATTTACGAAACAGCTTAGTTTAGTATGTACCAGATTTTGCAACCATTTTGCTCACTAAAAGACTTGATTGTTTTACTGTTATATAACAAAATAACTCATTGCCGATTCATTAATTTATTTTAACCAAAAGGTGTCTACTGTGGCACGTACAGTATTTCTTCTAACGAATATTAACGTGTCGTGTCTGATGTTAACGATGAGCCCTTATCGAAACCGTCCTAGTTGTAGATAAATATATACATTATTTATTTGTATACTATTAAATAAGTTTATGACCTCAGAGTAGTACAAAATGTGATAAATAAGTCTGTATTGTTGTACGTAGTTTTAATAAAATAGAATTTTACAGTTTGAGTTTGGATTTATTTTAAAGACATGAAAAAAAAATGTTTCTACTCATTTTTCGTCATTAAGATTCTTATACCGAGTATTATTGAAAAGTTTCCGCACCCATTCCTTAAATTATAATTAAAAATGTCAAATTAAAATTTGGTACATACATATGATGCAGCGCTGCAATTTAATGTACGAGGCTTGTTCAACAGAAACCCATCTTTGATCAACTTAGCCTCGAATACAAACACAATAATTCAAATGACGTTTGTTAATGTTAGTAGTGTTTATAAGCAACACATTAATAAGTTTCTGACGTTTGAATTTGATTCTGACTTTTAAAACTTCGATTTTGAAATGGCGCTTGTTGTTGAACATCCATCCAAGTTTGATCGGCGTGCGCTCCTACAATTTTTATGCGCTGAGGGTGTACAGACATTGCAGATCCATACCCAAATGCATTGCATGGAAATGCATGTATTGCGCACCCAACTGTCAAGGAATGGTGCCGTAAATTTAAGAATGAAAAGGAGGGGACTGTGGATGAGCCGCGACCAGGTGCACGGTGTACTGCATTAACAGAAAACAATATGGCATGTGTGGAAGCCATTACTAGGGAAATTCATAGAATTTTCATTAGAGAAATTTCAGAAATTGTTTGTGCGGATGTAGGATCTGTCCATAGTATTTTTCGTAATCTGGGTTACAGTAATGGATTCCTCGTTTATGGGTAAAATGGTGATGACTTTCTTCCATCAATATTTGCTAGTGACGAAACTTGGTGCTATTAATACGAGCCATCCATAAGTTATCGTCGATGCAGTGAAACATTCAAGTTCACCAACGTCCAGGGAATCTTATGCGTGGGGTCATTTTGCTGCACGACAATGCTAGGCTTCATGTTGCTAATGTGGTAAAACAATATTTTCAACGAAAGAAATGGAGGGTTTTAGTAGAGCATCCAGCCTATAGCCCTGATCTATCGCCTTGCGGTTTCCGTATTTTTGGACTGCTGAGAAACGCATTAAAAGTTCGGCATGTTGAGTCTGACGCAGAAGTACAGATAGCTGTGAAAGACTTCTTCAATCAGCTGCCACAAGAATTCTATGAGCGGGGTATAAGTCGGTTAGTAAAACAATGGGATAGATGCCTTAACTGTGACGGTAATTATTTGTAATTAATTTTTTTATAATGCAAAGATGGGTTTCAATTGAACACACTTCGTATATACGTTTAGCTGGGTTGCTGAAATCATTTATTTTAAATTAAATTGCTCTCCGTGCGTCCACCGTCCAGAGAATACCAATAGACAAGAGAAATCAACGCCAGGCGTTTCCTTGAATATTTGGGCGTACATTTCTGAGATTGTATGGCTAAATCTTCATTATCCTGATAGATAATGAAATGGCCGTGGAGAAAGAATCATCATTATACCTTTATACTTTAGGTCAATTGTCCATCAATCACAAATGCATGTTCAAACATAGAAACTTCGCAGGTTTTTGAGAAAACATTGTCTTCTGATTTTATGTCTTTAGGTGGGACTTTGTATTATTTGCAAAAACAGTCACCAACAACTTTACCAACATGTTTCGTAAAATCAATTGTTCTTTTTGTTAATTGTCCTTAGAACATATAACAGGCCCATGATGAAGAACAATATAATACAGTGAACGCTCTATTCTCGAACTCGATTTGTTCCAGAAGAGTGTTCAAGAACTGAGTTATTCGATAACCGAAACAATTTATTCCCATAAGGAATAATGTATTGGATTAATTCGTTCCAGACCCTAAAATTAGACACCAATTTAAATATTTACCTATACTGTGGACAACTTATGTCGTACTGTAGGTGAAGAGAAGGGATGGAAATATACTATTGTTTGGAAGGGGAGTCTTCCAGGATTTTTCTCTCTTCTATCAAACTAAGAACCTGTCCTATGACGTTCATTTTTGCCTATGTTTTAACACTTGCGGGAAGTGGCACTGTCATTGAGCATGTTTACGGCCCTGTTTACTACTTCTCTGTTAGGGTGATATTTTTCTACACAACTTTGAAATTCTCCCCATTTTCGAATCATTGCCTTAATTAGTGAGCTAGAAATATTCTTCCGTTACTCCTCCATCGATTGGTGGGGACACGAGTGTTATGTTACATGTTGGATGACCGAGTTTATATTCGACAATCAAGACTTTATTTTTACTAAAAAGTTGGTCGAGAATCGAATAGTTAGAAAATCGAGTCGTTCGAGAACCGAGGGTCCACTGTAGTTTAGAAACAGTAGTTTAGACAGGGCCGGCTCATGAGGCGAAGGTGGTTAAATTTTAGACGCTACAGTAAAAATATAGACTTCCCAACGGATCTTTTCCATCACGTGATCAATGTTTCATATAAGCTCAGACAACGAATCATATCATTCTCCTTTTCTATCACCTATACACCTTTGGGTAACGTACGTTAAACAGGGATGCTTCATACTACGACTTACTACTGTCATATTTTTAATACGTCAAACAAAGACGGAAAATTGTCAATTAGCGCTCGCGCACTTCAGCGGCTACTGCTGAAGTCAATTGTATTTTGCATTTTGCATAAAATAAACATACGTTGCAAATATTTTTATCCCTGATTTAGAAGAATATAAACTACTCAAAAATGAGTAGGGATGTTCAGTGTAAGACACTTAAAGGCAACACCTATTGCATTTATAATAAAAAAATACAAAAACAACAAAAATTAACGTCTTTTTAGTAATGAACATGAAAATTACAACAAAGGTATGCTTAAAGAAGAAATTTAACAATGTTGTAATGAAAATCGTTATTGTCTTTTTTCAGTTAACGTAAATATATTAAATTTTAATACCGCGTGGCACCTCCTCTGCTGGCATACTTTCAATCCAATTATCAATATGTTTTTGTGGAATTTGATGCCACAGTACCGGCAATACGTCCCATGCATGCTCGAGAGATAATGGAGCAAGATGGTTTATTTCCTCATGTCGAAGCATCTCTAAGATAACCCCAGCACAACATGGTCTTGCGTTGTCTTCAAGAAAAACAAAATATTCCCATCCAACAGCGTTGCGAGTGTTCAGAACATGGTCCATAAAGATCTCTTTTACATAACTTTGGCCCGTAAGTGTACCATTAAATATATGGAGGTCAGTACGCCACCCTAAAGAAATTCCAGCTCATACCATAAGACCACCACTACCAAGGCAACGACTGGTGGGGTATACTGAGGTAAGGTACGATGTCCGGTACTACGGTAAACCCTTTGACGCAGGCTATCATTGCTGAGAGAATATCTGGACTCGTCCAAAAACAGTATATCATCTCATGAAGCCTAAGTCTTGACCATTCCACCCGGTGTCTTCGTTGAGGCACAGTTCTTGCAACACATCTCAGGGGCGGTATGAAGTAAGTCCTACCTCAAACAATCGATTCTCACAGTTTGGTCGGAGACTCGATTTGCTGTGGCATTTTGGAGCACTTGCTGTAGATGTCAAGCAGTTGGGTGTGCATTCTTGCATTAATTACCAAAAGTCGATCCTCACGAGGTGTTGTGTTGTGAAAAGATCCACTTCCAGGCCTTCTTGCAGTCGTATCTGTTTCTCTAAGGCGCGAAAGGGTACGTGATATTACGCTCTGCGTGGTTCCTCACATATCAGCAATGTCGACCTGGCGATCTCCTCTTTGGTGCATAGCAACGGCTAAATTTCATTGTTCTATTGTTAAATGGTTTCTCTGCATTGTTGTTTATTATTTAGAACACATATGAATAAAAAACAATGAAGAAAGAAAATGTTAAGAAGACAAGAAAGATTATTCAATCAAACACACAAACTCGACTTTACGCTAATATGGTTAAACAATTGCAACTGGATTGCATTGTTTTTTAACATCAAACATTGCCGCTTGCTCTAATTATTATCAATAATAGATGACCATTAGCCACCAAATACAAACATGTATGCTTTATATTACAATATCCCTATTCATTTTTGAGTAGTTTATTTTATAAGTTTTTTTGAGATGTGTTGGTAAGGAAATAAATGACACATCGTGCTTTGTGCAGTTTATTGCCACTGAACAACAAAAGGGGTCAAAATTACATACTAACTGAATCCTTGAAGTCTGATGAATATTTATTGCATTTACTGGTTACCGATGCTGCAAAATGATGGTGTTGAAGCCACAACAATTTATACTAACTAACCGTATTATAAAAATGAAATACTCAACAATATCCGACGAAATGGGATAGTTTTGTTTGAAATCTGTAGAAACCGACAAATTATTGTTATATTTAAATTACTGTAACACTTATTGGTTTTACTTAGATAACATTGTTTTCACTATATTTTTAAGTTTCTTTTGGTATTCACTATTTAAAAATGCTTTTATGAAACAATTTCTACAACACATTAGTTGTATAGAAAAGCTGCAGGCAATTAAACGCGAGAGACAAAATTACAATGTGCTTTACCTGAAAAAAACGTAGAACTGGTACTGCGTTTACGTTTTCTAAATAAGCATTTTTAAAAAATTTTATCCCTTTGCCTGAGAAAACGATAGTTAAAGCTTCGTTCACTCATGTTAAATTTTATGCTACTAAGCTTTGGAAACACAATGGTTAAACATATGTTTCTTGGTGTATATCTGTATGTTGTGTTGCCTAATTGTATATTCTCAAGTATGAATTTAGCTCTGTTGACTAGCCACCTCAAAATCTTGCAATTCAGTGAAACCGACTCGAGTTATCCTTAAATATAAAATATTGAGATTGGCTACGAAATCTGTTAGGCACGTTTGATACGTTGAGTATTGATTTTATGTTATGAAAAAAATCATGCTCTAAAAATAAATATAGTTAAAAATAAAAAATAACCTTTGGCAAATTGTGGATTGCCTAAGCACAGTACTCAAATCTATTCAAAAAGACAACGTTAAAGTTTTCAACATCATATCTGTGCGTGCCGAAGAAAAACTAACCTAATATAGGAGAGACAATAAGGAGAGCTGTATCTCATTAGATCTGATATTGTGAGAAAACCGCCAAGCAGAACTGCTTCATGAAAAAGAATTTTATAAAAGAATAATTATATTTAGTGCTCTTACAAATATAATAAATATCCTTGTTATTGCCGATACTGTTAATTATTATTACTTCACTCTATACCTTTTTATTCCATAATCAAGTAGGTACTTTGGGTTTATTACTTTTATTAGTAATGCAATGTTTCTTTTTTACGACAGCTATATAACTTGTAATTTTTAGTAAAATATACAGGGTGAATCTTAAATGGCGGATAATAGACATGCCATCTGATTCTGGATCAAGAATGGAGCGATAAAGTCTTATACCAATTTGCTGTTAACCTCATAGATGAGGAGTTATTGGCAGTCTTAAGGTGGAGTCCGCGTTCCTTATCGTGCGATATTTTTATGAAATGATTTTTAACTGTAGTTTAATCAACAGAACTTCCATCCGAAATTTAAAGTTTCTGCAATGCTTGAGTTTTCCAAAAATGTTACAACAACGTGCAATACAAATTTCACATTTTAAAACAAACGTAGGCTTTGACGTAGTTTTTTTTATTCTATGTATGTAATTTGACTTTTAATGACATTTCTGTAACAATTTGCTGATCAAAACGCCGTGTTTAATTCTCTTTGCATTCATTGTCTTAGTGTTACCTTCAGTTTAGTTTGATTTTAGTTTATTTGTGTTTGATTTCCCAAATTAGCATCATGGAGTACAGTTTTGTGGAGTATGCAGACATGTATTTAATTTTAGGGGAATGTCGTAGCAATTTTAATGCTGCTGCTAATTTGTATGCCGAACGGTATCCAAACAGAAGGCATCCAAATAGTAATGTTATTCGAGGATTGGATCAACGAATGCGAGAAACTGGAAGAACTGCACCCACTCCAGTAGCTGACAGAGGCCGTTCTCATTAAGTATTGTTACCACTGCTTGCAGGCAATATCTTAAATGTAGTCGAAAATGAACCAGAACAAAGTACCCGATCCAATGCCAGAATGTTTGATGTTAGCCAAAGAACAGTTCATTGCTTATTACAGGAAAATGGCTTGCGCCCGTATTTTCACATTATCAGCGAGTACAGGGATCATTGCCAGAAGACTATCAGCAAAGAGTCAGATTCTGCAAATAGTTACTTCGTGAGCAAAAAAATGATCCTGGTTTTATTAGACATATCTTGTGGATTCATGAAGCTACGTTCACCAGAAATGGAACATTTAATGTCCATAACCTGCGCCAATGGACCTATGAAAACCCCCATGCACTGTACCAAATAAATCATCAAGTTGGGTTTAGTGTTAATGTGTGGGATGGTATTATTATATATTATATTTTTTTGAATTCTTAGACACCGATTTTAGAGATCTATTAGATGATGTACCATTAGATTTAAGAAGAAATATGTTTTTCCAATGGAAGGAGTACCAGCATACTGGGGAATTCAAACACGAGAATGGTTAAATCATGAATTTCCAGAACCATGGATTGGTCGTGGCAGTCCATTACCTTGGCCACCAAGAAGCCCAGATTTAAGCTGTGTTGATTTTTTCTTGTGGGGGACGTTAAAAGCATTTGTACAATTGCTGTAACTTACAAAATAAAAAGAACTTAAAACGTAGTCGATATTTATTTCCTTATTAGTTATGTACTGTTAATTCAAAAATGCAAGCAGCACATTAAAATTAGAATATTGCCTGTAGCGTAACGCAAATCTTACGCCCCCCCCCGCAAAACCTTTACAGGGCTCCCCCCTACTATCTATTACCCATTTTTGTATATTACGAATTTAAAAATTAAGAGCCGTAGGTTAAAGAGTCCGAAAACATAATCATAAACGTATAAAATTAATAAACTCACTCAAGCTATAAATAGTAAATTAATCTTGCCATAATTTCATTGGTAATAATGTAATCTGGTAAAGAAACAATGTTGTCAATTAAAAAGTTTAAACACAAAGTTTACAAGAAGCGACTTGCACGTTGCGCATTTTTTGTGGCGAATTCGTTAATAATTTTGTCCCTGTTGAGTGTGTTAATATGTTCCTGCTCTATACTGATAACAGCTAAATCTGATAATCTTTGTTCAGACATAGAATTTCTTAAATAATTTTTGATTAATTTTAATTTAGAAAAGGAACGTTCGGCCGAGGCAACACTAACTGGTAATGTTAAGAACAAAATAACCGCACTACATCCATCAGGTACATTGGAAGCTGTGCACTCATTTTTAATAAGCAAAAAGTCAGTAAGGTCTCTTACGGTACTCATTTTGGAAATATCATCTTTTAACACATTTTTTACACTCAACATTTAAAAAGGAAATTGTTCAGATAAATCCTTGTGATATTTCCTTTGTAATTTAAAGGCATTTTCAAAAAGATAATCTTCTGTCAGCGATAAAATATTTGTGGAAGTTAAAAAATTAAAACTGTTAAAAATGTTATTCATACTTTCAAACCTCAACCTCAGTTGATTTATTAATAAGTATATCTACGGTACTTTGAACACTTCCACTTCAAATAATTTTTCAACATCAGTTAATCGTTCATCAGCAGCTAGTTCATCATAAAATCGTTTTGCTTTTCTCTTTTTTTTTCTTCAAACTTCGGACGTATACCTCAAGAATTTGCTAGGACCACAGCGTTTTCTTTTAATTCAGGAAATGTTTCCCTCATGTCACTTATGGCTTTCAAAGTGGAATTTAACAACTTAGCTTCTAGATCCATGTCAGATGTCTGTAAACATTATGATGTTAAATATAGATTTTCCAAAATGTATGTCTCAAAAACTTGCATAACAATAAACTCGAATTTTTCCATCTTTTTCTTTATTGCAATAGCCTCTTCTCTTCTTGTTTTTACTCAACAGTGATATCCTGGACAAAAACTTGAAAACTAAAACAAAATTCTATCTGATAGCAGCAATGGATTCATACCGTGAAGACCATCTTTTACAACAAAGGCGTTTTAGAACAATTTGAACATTTTCAATATTCGCCACTTTTAAGTCGTTCCACCTTTTTAAGCTATATCCGAAAAATGTGTACATTTTTTGACATAAATCACCGCCATGCACCGTCATATCCCTGTCCGCGACACTGTCGTAAGTCGATATCCATTCCATCCATGTTTTCCCAAATTGATTTTTCTAGGCCTTTGTTTGGTCTGTAACTCCTTTAAATCCTATAAACGATTCCAAAATTTTTATATGTTTGGTTTGGATATTTTCATCAGTTTCAATTTTAACATATCTGACAACAAGCCTCACAATAAGCAACATTGAATCGTGGCGAATAGCATAACCACATCCGTTCCATAGCATTGCCAGTTTTCGCAGTAACCGTGTAGTATGATCTAGAAAATGATGTTCCCTTGGGATCTTTTTTAAAATTCTCCTGTGGTTTGCAAGGTCCTATTTTTTAAATTTTTAGAATGTCTCAAGTTACCAACATTTAATAGTGAGTAGTGCGGGAGTAGTTGTTACGCCACTGAATATTGCCATGAAGTAGGTCTAGTATGCCCGTATACAATCTCCTTAGGTTCCATATTATATCAAGTGCGTTGCTATGTGAATCCCAGGCGCCTTAACACACCGCGCAAAGTTTACGAAACTTTAATTAAGAATTCTTCAAAAACCAAAGATTTTCGAGCAAAACGCTTCTAAAATTTTTTGCTCAGTTTTTGATGCAGAATCGCGTGATGTAAATATGTTCCGCCATTTAAGATTCACCCTGTATATTAAGAATTACATGTATATTTTCATCATCAGTAAGACTGTGTTTCCTTTATAAATATTATTGATTGTGATGTTTCGCAAAAATGTTTTGTAATAATTAAGTATTTCGCAACTCACAGTAGGTCAAGAATCACTGCCTTAGATAATAGCATCATTTTCACGGGATTTGCATTTTTGTAACTTTAAAAAATTATTTTTACTATAAATCTATTTTTACTCAAATGTGTATAAATCAATATGTCTGGTAGTGTTTCATACTGTATACGAGCCTGAACATTCCAAAAATCCGCCATCTATGTCATTTGGGGAGTCTCCGAACAACTACCAGTTTTATAAACTTTCAAATATCCCGCTTTTCTTTGTAGTTCCTTACCTGTACGCTTTAAATGCTCACATTCCTCTTGTAGTTGGCGGGCTTTCCGCAACAGCGGCGGCTTTTGAAATTCCTTTGTGATTGGCCGCCTCGTCACAGGTAGCGGAGTGGGGGCCAAAACTCGTTTGAAATTTTTAGTGTCGAAAATGCCAACCGACGGGGAATACGTAAATACGAGGTGTTTTAAATGAATTCAAAATGCGTGCTCTTAAAATGACTTCTTGCACGCCTTCTCGATCAACATAGTGTGCGACAGTTTTATTCGCGAGGCCTGTTCGTCGCTCTTATCGGATCCCACGGAACGGGCAGGTGTTATTAAATAGTTGGAATGTTGTACCTAAGCATGGCGTCACCTAAACACCTAGTGCAATAGTGGTTTCGTTTTGGAAAAATGAAGGTGACTGTGTGCTTCGGGAGCGTTAGGGTCGTGGTGCCATGCGGGGACGGCGACATCCTTGTCAAGGACCTCACCAGGGAGGCGACCCTGCGCTACAAAAAGGCCACGGGAAAGGTTAGTTCGGTTTTTGTTTGTTTGTATCGACTCTTGGGTTACGGCCGGTCGTTACTTTTTACCCTGTGTTTTTTTTTTTTTGTTTATTTACCACCTTAATTTCCACGCTGAGATACTTGATTAAATATTTCGTAGTTGTTTTCATGCTCGTAAACAAACGGAGCTTGTGCAACCCATTCAATTTAATTGCACATATAAGTGACTGTTAACCAAGTTTTGAAAAAAACGAATCTTTTAATAAGAAATATGGCTTATCACCACTTTGCACGTTGCACATTTTTAATATTGACTTAAGAGATCAATTATCATGTACTTCAAAGGTTTTCAAGGATTGAAACATTATCTCATGTGCAAACTCGCATGCCTTTACTGAAATCCAAACATTGACATAACTTTGCACTCTTAATTATACTAAATTGTTTCTACGAATTACTTGTTAAAAAAGAAATAGTTTGAATACGACAAAAATATAATTTATTTGAACTCGGATGAATTTTGAGTATTCAACGTTTTTACTTTTTAGAAGGAAGCAGTTTTAATAGAAATTTAAAAAAAGATGAATTTGCGGACCTATTCTGAGTAACGTCTGACAACCTGTTAAAAAACATAATTTAAATTTAAGCAACTGGGATTTAAATGTATTATACAAAAGGTAGTCGTGAAAGTGTTACTTTTAACATTACGTAATAATTGTTCTTAAATGGTTCAGAGCCCATACATACATACATTAGGCGTTGTTAATACTGTTGTGTGAGGAGAATGTTTTATTAGTACTTGAATTACCTATTTTTGAGTTTTCTACGTCAATTTACAAACATTGAGTTCAATGTAAGTAAAAACCTTTCTCCTTTATGCAGTGCAGTAACACGACGATATTTTACTGAAAAATTGAGAAAGTAGCCCCTGGTCGCAATTGTTTTTTGCAGTGCAGTCCAGGATGTCCCGTGCTTAAAGAACCTATTAAGAACAGGAAACATCCAAACGCTTTTACTTCTAAATTCTAGATTTTGTACTATGTTGAAACGAAAGCTCTGAACGCAAGCTCCTGAATAACATTAAATGCACATTTTAAAAAAACCTTTCGTGGAGTGTATCTAGTAAAGTCGATTCATTCGATGTTAATTGTTTTCATATTTTAGTTTTGGGTCCATTTAATTCCGAGCGCCAGTGGCGTAACTTAGGACGGCAATCTTGGTGCTGCAGCACTCCACCGAAATTGAGTTAAAAAACAATTAATTTCGCTGCTGCATTTTAAACAACGTAATTATTACATCATTAGAAATTTTCGAAATTACTAAATTTTCATAATGTGTCTTGTTAGAGTGGTTTATCTCTTACAAGACGTAGCGATCTTCTCTCCTATACCTAGAGGACCTACAGCTTAACGTGGGCTCCGAACCACGGGAAGTGTAAACATTTCTACTCCAGAGAAGATTTACTAGGCAGAATACCTCGCTGGTTTACCGATGCCTTGCGAGGGAGAACGACCTTTAAAAATCCGATGTTCCTGTACTGAGAATTGAACCCAGGACCTTCAGCGTAGAAATCTAACGCGCTAACCGCTAGGCCACGGCCGCCTAAATTTTCATAATAATGGTGTACATTTTCCGTTTCTCGCTGCTGCTTACAGCAGGGGTGTTCGATATCAGAAACTGGGTATCGAATAACGAATAAAATTAAATATCGAATATTATTGGATATATCGAAATGTGAATAAATATCGAAATATTCGAATAAATATAGACTTATTCGAATAAATATCGATAAATTCGATATATCGAATAATGACTTATTCGAGAAATCGAATAGCTTTTATTCAAATATCCTTATTAGATATATTATTCAAATTACTCGAATAAGTAGCAAATCATTTGAATACTTATCGAAAAGTATGCAAATCGTATTACCTATTACTTTTTTTCAGAAGAATCATCAGGAAAACGTTTCATAAAAATTAATTTATTTATTTGGGTTTTCATTTTGTGGGATTTTAGACGAATTAGTAGTTTTATTCAAACGGATAAGTATTTATTCGAATAAATTTAGTCGAATTATCGAATAAATAATTCTTCGAATAATTTTGTATTCGATAATTCGAATACATTTATTCGAATAAATATTTATTCGATGTATCGAATAAATTCATTCGAATCAATATTTATTCGATATACCGAATAAATCAATTCGAATAATTATTTCTTCGATATATCGAGTAACTTTTATTCTAATATCGTTATTCGATATATCGAATTATCCGTTAAATTATTCGATTTATCGATACAAACGCATAGGGCTACTATACAGTAAATCTAATACCTGCAGAAAGTGATCACCCAGAAGACTAGGACGACATGGCTAATCGAAACAAGCGACTCGTTACAAAATAATTTTTTCAACCCCTAAATCATCTAGTATTTTATTTAATTCGGTGTCGTTACGGATATACGGAGCTAAGAGTTCTTTTACATCAAATCACGAAAAAATAAATAACTTTTTTGTTTCTTCTCAGATTTTGATAAACTTTGCTGTTTTGAAAAGTTAACTGTCCAAGCTTAATTTCCAGTTAAGAAAACGTGCAGTTGTTTGTGAAAAGTGGATGAAATCTGACCCAGAAGTGAAAATTTTGGTGTAAAAATTAGTAAAATAGAGTAAATCTTGAAAACGAGATCGCCAACCTCACTTTTTTAAGCTTCCGAACAGCTTCCGTTTTACACAAAATAATTTTTCGAAAATTTGGTATGTAAAGAGATATTTAACCAAGTTTCGAATAGAAATAACGGTTTTCAAGATATACCCTAATTTACAAATTTTTATACCAAAGCTTTCACTTTTGGGCCACATTTCTTCCACATTTCACGCTCAACTGTACATTTTTCTCGACTGGAAATTAAGTGTAGATTGTTTCCAAAAAATACGGAGTTTGAGAAAATCGGATAAGAAACGAAAGTTAGGATATACTTTTTAGTGAAACGATTAGAATACCCTGTAAATGAAGATTCTCCTACTTGTATTATCAATAAATTCTTTTACGTAAATTAGTAAAAATCCTGTTATTGAAAAATTTCTTAGATAATGAACAAAACAGGTGTTCGACGTCATCATTACAGTTTGACATCTCACCGTTACTGTAGAGAAATGTATTTGAGAGAGCTAGTACCGGCATGTAGGTACAAAAAATGAGACCTCGGTGGAGCAGTGCGGATATGCGCTGCCACTCGAGGGCACAGCGAAATTCGATGCGATCGGTCGAGGTTTCGAATCTCGGCTGAGGCGACCGCATTTCCCTTGTTTATTTTTTAGGGTGTATGCTGCATGAATGGATAGGGTAGTGTAGTAGTGTAGTAGTAGGGTAGTGATAGTGTAAGGGACGCTCGAACCTGCTGAAGTAATGCGAAAGCGTTTCTGGGGGGGGGGGGTAGTATGAATGACTGAAAAAAAAGGTACACAAAAAGTACATTTAAATTGCTGGGTTTTATGAGGAATAAGCACAAAATGGTTACTTTGATTAGGCGATCACTTTAGAATTTTTTTAGAGTTCAGCACACATTTCCGTATTGCACATACGCCCCTGGCTCAGTACTCTCCGCATTTTTCACTAAATTTGGAGATCCTAAGTTGCGCAAGGGATTCAAAATCTAGTGCAGCCTTTTCCATAGCAATCCATGATACTCCTTTCTTTATCTTGCCCAAAATATAGGTGGATTGATCCTGTCTTTTTATTAATCAAATAGTGGATTTGCTAAGTTGTGATAACATGTCGCTGCTGTTTATGCGAAACAACTAAAATTGGTTGCAGTCGTGGCATTGTCCTCATTTTAAGAAAATCTGATAATTGTCATTCGGTTAGAGCGCATTATTTTCGTATAAAAAAATTGCTAAATTAACCACAAATACAGGGTCTTCTTAAAACATGGAGTCAAATTTCTAGAGGGTGTCCCAACAAATCGAGTAGGTCAAAAAAGTTCCTATTAACATATGTCCGAAAATGCTTTGGTAAGTTACATGAATCGAAACGTTAGGTGTTTGAAACAGCAGATTTCCTCGGCTTTAGATGGGTCGCGGTGGACCAATTGCATGGCCTCCCAGGTCATCCGATTGAACCCCGCTCGATATTTGTTTATGGAGCCATGTAAAAAATATTGTCTAAACTAGCAGAGTATTCAAGACGTATTTACACCTACCCGAAACACTACAGAAGTATTTGAAAACATTCGTTAATCCGAAGCAGAGGCCTGTATTCTCGCTGAATGAAGGAATTTCAAACATTTATTTTAACTTGTGCTTTGTTAGTATACAGTAGGTGGCCAAATTATTAGGGACAGTACAAATTTCCTGTAATTTTGAAGTATAAATGAATTTAATGATCAAATATTTGGCTTTGGGCCTTGTAGTTATTTTTTATTCATAGTACTCTATTTCGAAAAACAACAAAAGTACTTACTCATATCTCTTTATTTTTTCTAAAAAGTGATACCTAACTGAATAATTTCAGAAAAATCTTAATATTTAGTAATTCTACCCTTTGCTGCGATTACGGCTTCCAGGTGTCGGGGCATGCTTTCTATGCAGACTTTTGCGTTGTGCCGGAGATTGGGGTTGTGATGCCACACTCTGACAAGGGTTTCTATCAGTTGCCGCTTGGTGGTGATGATTTCGTTGGCGATCTTCCGTTTCGTGAACTCCCATGGGGTTCATATCAGGCGAATTCGCCGGCCAAGGCAAAACGCACACGTTTTATCAGCCAGGAATGCAGTAACACTCCTGGCTTTGTGGCACGGTACCGAGTCGTGCATAAACACTTACTCTTATCACCATGGGACCATTCGTGGACATGGGGCAGAGGCCGACTTTCCAGTACTCGCTTGTACTGATCCTGCCTCATGATCCCTTCCACAATGTAGAGACATCCCATCCCCTTGGCTGAGATGACGGACCACACCATTATGTTAACAGGGTGTTTAACCCTCTCCAGAAGGCAGTCCGGATGTAACTGTTCTCTTGAGCAGCGTCGGACGAATGAGCTTTTGTCCACCAAAATTTGAAAAGTTGATTCGTCTGAGAAGCAGACCTGCATTACCATTATTCAGGATTCTTACAATTTTATAAAAGTCATATTTACTCGACTCCAGTCCGCAACAGTCATTTTTCGGTGTTCTCTGGCCCATTGCAGTCGCATTTTCTTCATGGCCTCAGTCAGGCGTTGTTTTTTGGTTGGACGACGACGCATAAGATTCTCTTCAACCAACCGTCTCCGAACTGTCCTTTTGGAGACATTGCTTCCTTCGTCGGTTATCAACGTAGTCAAGACGAGCGACGCACTTTTTACGATTTTGAAGCAGATATTCCTGATTTTATGGTGACCACATGGAGTGGTTATCCTTTTTCTGCCATTTTTTCCGATGCGGTCTGCTTCCAGGGGCAGGTTTTTATTGATTTTTATTTTAATCCGGTTGACCCCTTACTTCGAAACACCTGTAAATGCTGCTATCGCTCTCTGGGAATGTGTGGTATGAAGTAGTAAGGTTTGTACTTCCCTACATTTTCTTGGGGATAGATTTGAAGACTTGCCCATACTACGAGAAATACAGGTTATTATGGTTAAGTGGTAACCAAATTGAAATTTAGCATTAAAATTAGCAAAACTAATAAATTATTAAACAATACTTACGTTTTGATAGTCTTGGACTGGGAAAACTTGCAAAAAATGATTCCAAAAATTAATAACTGAGCTCACACCAACAACGCTTTTCACCAATTAACAGCGAAATAAGAAATAATCTCACTTTTTTTGACGGATAAGGCAGACTTTTTAAAACTGTTTTAAAACTTTTTTGAAGCAATAGTAATGATACCAGCAACAAAACTACAGAAGAAAAATGACTTAGAACCAATTTATTTGCTCACAAAATGCATATAAACTTGAAAATTACAAAAAAATGTGTACTGCCCTAATAATTTAGCCACCTACTGGATTACCCGTATAACTATTTAATAAAGCATTTTCGGACATTATGTTTATTACAACTTTTTTCACTTACTTGGTACCCCTGGTAGTTGGCCCGACCGATTTTTTTTAATTACTTTGTCGTTTTAATATTTTATCTACTAACTAAAAAAGACCGTGTGTAGAAGAACCGTATATTATTAATGATAATAATACCTCACTCTGATTGGTACCTACTTTAACAGTCCCTTAATCATTAATATGGTAATTAGAGATCTCTTCTGTGATTTTACCGTTGGACATTATTCCATGATTGCACCATCCAGTTCAACTATGCGTGAATATGTATGCTTTGATTTTCTCAGCTTCTTTGATTTTTCCCTTCACCAGTCATTACAATGCGTTCACACATGGTAATGATAACTTAATTGCGTTGCTGAGTACTAATTAAGTAAGTTCTTATTATTCAATCCTCGTAGAAAAACAGTAGTGTAGCATAAAATTCATGTACAGCGAGAAATGACGCAGAACCTGAGTATGTCAAGAATTGATAGCTAAGATTTAAACAATGGTCTCTCATATTGAACATTAGCATTCTGCATTCATTCTGCGGTCATGCCTAGAAAAGTACATGCCCAGTATATGTTATTAGTCACCCAGCAGAATGTTAAATCTTTGTAATATTCAAGGACTGTATTTTAACACGTAGAAAACAAATACACGGTTATATGCAATCTGTAAGTATTTTGGTTCTTGCAGAAGACTAGTCGCTAAGCAAATACTACGGCTTAAAAATTTTTAACTAATATTATATATTTTGTTATATTCTTCTGAAATACTAGTTTTTTTTTAACTGATAGAGATGGCTAATACGTCAGTATATAGTCATTCTATTTGAAGTAAATTATTCAGAACTTTATTATTTATAGTTAGCTATTATTGTGATTTTTATCATTGCAAATTTCGTGTGGTTTTAATATCTTGTGAGTGAAAAATACAATCATGATATAGCTTAATTTATAAGCTAAATTATAGCACAATGATGGCATCGTTTAAGACAAATAGTATTTATCGTTTAAAACAAAGTCATTTATTTTTTAATTCGAAATAAATATTAAATATTACCATTTATATGTATCTAAAATATATAAACGATAAAACTGAAAATTTTAAAAATTCAGGAATTCAAGTAAATGTTTTTTGTTTGCCTTGGTTTTTCTGCTAACCTATCCCCCCTTTTTTCTCATTCATTCATACTACCCCCCCCCCCCTGGTAACCGTTTTTGCATTACTTCAGGGGGGTGCGGGCGTCCCTTACACACTAAACATTCATTCATTCATGCATGGAGCCTAAACTTAAT
>JABXWE010014230.1:0-34552 GCA_014611495.1 Limonius californicus
ATACACTCCTTCCAATAAGAATGATCTATAGAAGATACATCACAAAAATTGGTAATGTATCTTAAATATTTAGCCAAATATATCAATTCTTTGTCATTTTCATAATTGATATAAGAATAGGGTGTAACCTGTATCCCATTAGCCGGATTCTGGAAAAAAATCTTTGATTGATCATCGCAGATCACCGTATTCTAGGCACATGCAGATACTGTATAGTGTTTTTAGGAAACGATGCATATCAATAGCCTTGTTCATGTGATATAGATATCGGTATTAAATAACAGTTTACAATGAAAAACATAGTGAAAAGGAACAAACTCAAAGTATCTGCACAGTACAGGTAATACAAATATGAACTTTAAACTTTAACATTGATACACTCCTTCCAATACGAATGATCTATAGAAGATACATCACAAAAATTGGTAATGTATCTTAAATGTTTAGCCAAATATATCAATTCTTTGTCATTTTCATAATTGATATAAGAATAGGGTGTAACCTGTATCCCATTAGCCGGATTCAGGTAAAAATTCTTTGATTGATCATCGCAGATCACCGTATTCTAGGCACATACAAATACTGTATAGTGTTTTTAGGAAACGATGCATATCAATAGCCTTGTTCATGTGATATAGATACCGGTATTAAATAACAGTTTACAATGAAAAACATAGTGAAAAAAAACAAACTTAAAGTATCTGCACAGTACAGGTAATACAAATATGAACTTTAAACTTTAACATTGATACACTCCTTCCAATAAGAATGATCTATAGAAGATACATCACAAAAATTGGTAATGTATCTTAAATATTTAGCCAAATATATCAATTCTTTGTCATTTTCATAATTGATATAAGAATAGGGTGTAACCTGTATCCCATTAGCCGGATTCAGGTAAAAATTCTTTGATTGATCATCGCAGATCACAGTATTCTTGCAATTATATTCTGGAAACCGCAACCACACTGCTTCAAGATGTTTTACCTAGAAACACTTTGATCATGAAGGATTTTGTTTAGAAGAAGTTAGAAACATACCTCTGCAGTGCCTAAATAGGGTACTGGCACTGAAGTCATCCGGCTGCGATCAAAATAAGACAGTATTGTGTAGTTAGGGTTGTTTTTCATACCAAGAACGTGCATCTTGTACATGATGGTTTTCATGTTTGTAGCGGACCAGATTATAATGTCATACTCTTCGTAGACAGTTGCCAAGAATTGTTGCAGGTAAGGTCTTCCTGCTTTGTATCCAGTAGCTTTTGCTTTCTGTGTGTAATCATAGATTGCGAAATCTACATCCAATACTAAAAGATTCTTGCCAGGACGTGGATGGCTTCGAATGGTGAGGCTTCGTTGTTCAATTGCGGTGGATATTTTTGGTAAAGGCAGTTTTGGTTGACGTAAAGGAACATACACAGCACGATCGGATGTTCTACTTGTGCTGGGCTCCTCTGCATCCAAGTTACCATCCAGAAGCAGAACACAGTTGTTAGGCAGCTTTAGTTGGGTTAGTTTACAAGTATCCGGTATATTACGTCCTGCAATTTGTTAGGAAACCTAGTAAACAACCCAAAATAAGTTAGTTTATACATACCTTTCAATTCGAGATTAATGAATCTCTGACGGAACGGTTTTAGTCCAGTCTTCTTGCAGATGACGTACTTTAAGTCTCCTAAAGTCCAATAAGGTTCCACATAAACTTCGATACGGACATTCTTCAATAATACCAATATTTTCTGCAGAGCATCCATTATTGCTTTTTCAATGACACAGCAACTATAATTTGTAACCGCCGTTTTGAATTTCAGGCAGCTATTGCCAACTTGTACAATATAAAATCGAGGTAACAGTTTGGTTGTCTACGATTGCAAACCAATATTACCAACTGAATAATTTGGTAGTTGTACAATGGATAAAAAGTAGTTTGTCGTAAAATAATACATTAAACAAAATGTTAAGATACCACTTTTTTGCTGTTGAGTGGCAATTTCATTTTGTATAGTCAAACTATCCCCATTGTAGGTTGTAGGTACGACTTGGTTTCCTTAAACTGATAATTGAAAGAAATAAATTTGGATATAACGGAATGTATTAAATCCTTTCATTCGAGCTTTTGGGGGTTTGCTGAGACGTTCCATGGTACGTTTGCTACAGGGATTTCTCCCTGGGTTATATAGAGTCCTAAATCATACACGGACGTGTGCAAGTTGAGTTGAGTGACTTTCTGGTGTTACAGTTCTCGTGGGAAAATTAAAAAAGGTTCAATTAAATTTTTTATGTACTTGTATATAGCGAAAATAAAATAATAATAAAAGTGATATATGTGAAATATTGACAACATTCTATTGAATGCCTAAGAAATGTTACTAGTCCTTGAAAGGAATTTTAAAGAAAATGTTCCTTAAGATAAGTCCCTACCAAGCTAACTTGTATGAAAAGTGCTAATAAATTTTCGCAGATTCGGATGATCTAAATTAAAATATAAGAATATAAGTGGTTAAAGAAGTAGAAATGTTAAGTTATTATTGTCTTTCCAAAGAAATCCCAACAAATTTTATTGGAGATGCTGTAAAGTATTTTAATATAAGCATATATTTTTCCTCATATTTGAAAATATAATTAGAAATAATTTTCACTGGAAAAATAAAAACTACTACTAAATAGTATAATAGTAGTAAACATGGTCCTACAATAGCGAGAATATTACTAATCTTGATTTCACAGACTGCACATTTAACGTTTGAAAGTATAAATTAAAGTTGTAAGGCTTTTTAGATAAATTATCAGCCAATTAAGAAGATACCATCCCCAAATATAGAAAACCTTAAAGTGTTAGAGCAAGGAAGCAAGAAAAATCCTTTCGTAGGAAATATGTCTAATCCAATTTTTTTTCTTTGGTTTTTTTAAATATGATGTCAGGGTTATTGATACCAGTAAAATAAATTTGTTTTTATTAATGAAATCTAAGTGTGTACGTACATTAAACATATATTTATATCTTATGCTACCAGGTGGCGGTAGTTGTCAATAGCAGCCAAGCGCCATCTATTACCTATTTGGAAAACTACTATTCAGTGTTATGTTCCAGTAATATTAAAATGTACACGATTTCTCTGAAATTTTAAACTAAATAATCTTTAATTTGTTTTGGAATTTCTTTTAATGATAATAAGTTTCATATAATAACGACTAAAAACGACAAACTTTTAATGCATCTTTTTTATTCATAAATGATTACAAAGTAATATTATAACAAATAGGAACATAATAACTTACAGGTAACAAATATTAAATAGTAAGCAACAGGTATGCCATTCACATGGGATAAGTTGTTAGTAGCAAATAATATGTACATTCCCATACATAATAACTGTTTGTTAAATGTGTTAGTATTAAACAATAGCAATGTAAGAATGGTACAATAAAACACAAGATATACTCACTACAGGTACTACAAATACACATACACAAATGAAAATCAAAATGTAACTTTGATACACTCCTTCCAACAAGAGTGATCTATGGAAGATAAATCACAAAAGTTGGCAATATACCTTAGATATTTAGCTAATTGCAACAACTCTGTATCAGTTTCGTAATTTATGTAAGAATAACGCGTAACCTGTATTCCATTGGCCGGAGTCATGAAAAAATTCTTGGGTTGATCATCGCAAATCACTGTGTTCTTATAGTTATATTCGTCGAAGTAATGCCACACTGTTTGAAGATCTTTTACCTACAACCATTTTCAACGTGACGGATCTTATTTAGAAACAGCCAGCAACATACCTGTACATTGCCTAAGCCTGGTACTAAAGCTGTTATCATCTGATTGCGATCAAAATACGACAATATTGTATAGTTCGGGTTATTTGTAATGCCAAGAAATTGCATCTTCTGCGCGATAAAACTCATGTCTGTAGCAGACCAGATTATAATGTCGTAATCTTCGTAGACAGTCGTCAGGAATTGTTGCAAGTGAGGTCTTCCTGCTCTGTACCCACTAGTTTCGGCTTCCTCTGAGCAGTCATAGATTGCGAGATCTACATCCAGCACTAGAAGGTATTTACCTGGGCGTGGATGGATTTGAAAGGAGCAACTTTGTTGTTCACTTGTGGTGTTCATTTCTTGTAAAGGCATTTTTGATGCGTCAATTGAAGGAACTGGCATAACTCGACTGGATATTCCACTTGTGCTTGGCTGGTCTTCATCCGGTTCACCGTTCAGAAGAACAACAGAGTTGTTAGGTAGCTCTAGTTCAGTTAATTTACAAGTATCTGGTATATTATTTTCTGTAATTTGTTAGAAAACTTCGTAAAAAACCGAAAATATTAAGGTTAGTTTGTGCATACCTTTCAGTTCGAGATTAATGAATGTTTGACGAAGGGGATTTACTCCTGTTTTCTTGTAAATTAAGCATTTTAGGTCTCCTACAGTACAATCAGGTTCTACTTCAATTATAATATGTACTTTGTTCCATACTACCAATATCTTCTGCAGAGGATCCATTATTTCGTTTCACAATGACAATTAACTGCTACACAGCAGCTATGTTTTGAATTGACAGCCAGGCATTGCCAACTTGTACAATATTAAGTTGGGGGAAACAGTTCTAGTTCGTTAAATTTCTGAACCAATTGTACCAATATATTATTGCGGAGTGACTGTTACTAACTGTAGCTTGCAATGCCAGACGTTGGTAGCGCTGCGATAGTGGATCGCTGCAATGGTTGAGGTACAATGGTACTGCAGTAGTTTTGAAATCTCATTACAAGAGCATTTCATATGTGAACGTAGAGTGACTGAAATACCTCTTTTCTCTCTTGTTAATATTTTAATCACCGTAAGGCTTGGTAGTGATGATTGAGAGTCTATTTCTTGAGTCTCCCTCTTTCTCTAATATTTCTCGGTCTTTCTCTTTTCTCTTATTATTTCTTTACGTTTAGATTTAAAACAACTGCTGATAAAGCGCCCCCTTGTATCAAGTCCGTATTAACTTGAAAAATATGTGCTTGCATTTCTGGTCGTATTTGAATCTGATTCTCGTAGCACCACGACTAACGGTATAACCACTGTATTTGATATTCCGATATTTTTAGCCCTCTAACATTGTTATTTTATTTTATTGTATCAAACACGCACTTAAAATTTATAAATAGTATGTGAAGTTTAATGTTGTAATCATTTGTCTTTTCTGCAATGTTCTGTGGTATACGTATGGTATCGATGGTGGATCTCCCAGATCTAAAATCTTGCTGATAATCACCTATAATAGGTTCTGCATATTTTAGTATGCTATTCGTTCGTATATTTATATAGAAGACCTTACAAGTTGCATTTAAAGTATATTTCCGCTGTAGTTACTGCTTTGTAGTTTTATAATTAAATTATAAACTTCTCCTACCTACTTTTTCAGTTCTACCACTATCCGTTGCATCTAGGTGCCTGGATGTTTTTTGCTTGCATTATTGCATCTGTACCTATATTTTCAGCTTGCTGTTCGTCATTATACAATAATCTTTCTATATTCTTCTAAATTGCTTCTGTTCATGTGCTACACTGTTCCTGCTCATATGTATTTATCATTTTTAGAGATTCTGCGTTCTTGGTCGGTTTAACTTTTCATAGAACGGTGTGATATTGTTGTTGTTCCCATTTCTTTGTCTGGTATGATTGCTTGCATGTTTTTGTTAATATTTAACTGTTTCTGTCCCAGTTTTCAGCAAGTTTAATTTTGCCCAATTGTTACTTCCGTTGCTTCGCCACATCACTCTATCAGTTCTGCTGCATTTAGTATATTGATGTGTAATTTCTCCCCATGTGTTTCGATATTTCAACTTTACACTTTGTTATCATTTTATTATTAGTCTTATTTTTTCATCATTTCTGGTTACTCTGCTTTATTTAATTTTTCTGTATTCCATGCCCATGTACTTCGTACTTTTTGCTTTTTGTTTATGTATATCTATTATAGATTAAGTGTATGAGTTTGTTGATTGAAACAAGTATTTTGTGATGCAATTGATTGTATTTCATTCTTTTCTCTAGCTACGTAACATATCATTGTTATTCTGAATTAGTTCTGCTGCCTCACAAATGTGTCTCCTTAGAACTTCAACAGTCTTTGATGGGGTTTGGTATACCATACCTTTCATATGGACCCACAAATAATAATCTAAACAAGTTAAGCCCGGATACCTTGGGCCAGGGGTGCTGTTCTCCTCTACCAATTACACGTTCTTCTAACCGCTGATTCAGAAATTGTCTTACATGTAACGCAAAGTGCGTGGAGGCACCATTGTGTTGGTACCACATACCATGTCTGATCGCCAGAGCGACATCATCTAACAATCCTCCCAAATGATCTTCTAGAAAATTTAAATATCTGTCGGCGGTTAAATCGTTCTCAAAAACGAATGGACCAATGCGCAACTTATTGATAATTCCACACCAGATATTCACTGAAAACCTATGTTGATAATTGGACACTGTGCTTTCGTGTGGATTCTCCAAATCCCAAGAGTGGCTGTTCTTTCTGTTCATTAATCCATTTCAAGTAAATGTTGCTTCATCCGTGAATAAAATTCTATGACGTAGGTTTCGATTTTGAATGATCCAGCGCCAAAATTCCATACGACTAACGAAATCTGTAGGTAAGAAGGCTTGAATATGCTGGATATAAACCATGACGTTTTAATGTTCTTCAAACTGGCTTTCGTGGTACATTAACTTGTGCAGATACGCGACGAACAGAGGTACTGGGATTATTATCAATTTCGCGCAGTATGTTGTCCTGATTGTCTGGTACTTACTGGTTTGGACATTCAGTCGACGGTTTCGGGAAAGTTCTGTGTTGACGTAGGTGGTTGTGCACTCGTTGGAAACCTCGTCGGTCTGTTAATTGCCGATTTGGAAATCTCAACCCATATTCTCGCGCAACGGCTACTGCGTTTCCATCACAAAAACCGTACATATAATAGATATCGGCGTACTCTCTCTTTGTAAATGTAAACATTATCAACACTATTAATAAGCGCAAGCACAGAAATCAACGTTAAGGTGCTTTACTGTTTGATATACAAATAAATAATATCATTTACGTAGTAACGTAGACAGTTTGTATCAAATACCACTTAATATCATTTATTGTTTGAACTGTTTCAGTATTTAACTAAAACAGGCCATAACTTTTTTAATAGTCAATTTAGGGAAAATGATCACTCTTTAATTTCGACTTCTTTTCACCTCTACTACGCGTAGGCGAAGTAGTGACCTCACATCCTGGGACACCCTGTAATAAAGCAAAAACTGAGTTTAGTACAAGAAGCATTTGTAACTTTCTATTTACACAAATTTATGATTTCGTAATTATTGTTGCAATATTGTACAGTCTTCAACCTGATTAATTACCATTTTTTAAACTGGTATAGGCCCTTATTTTGGAAAACGGATTTTTCAGCTTTCTTTGACATATCGGAATTGAAAGGGAAAGTTATATTTGCATATCTTCAGGATGTCCTTAAGTCAAATTCAACTGAAGTTCTCAGCTCTATCGTTTTCGGGATCTTTTAAAATGTTTTTAGTCAGTTCTATATTCATATTTCCGAAATTGCGTGAGAAGTTAAGATGTAAATGTACAATCGGCTGTTAGCAGTGACGACCCAATATTCTGCAGCCTTTTGTCGCAATATGTCTACCAACAACGCAGTAATTGGTTGGTCGTTCTCCCTTCTTAACAAATGCAGTGGCGTACTACTCATCAAATTTTAAATTATTTAGGTATTTTAAATTTACATTTACCTTTTTTTTATCTGTACAAACACCAGGCGGTGATTTTGGTAGGTAGTTCAATATATTCAAAGAGATCAATCAACAATTTGAATCGAACTTAATTTTACTAGAGTGAGTAACTTTACTATATATTTTATTATTATTTTGATTGGGGAGTGGTTCAAAGCCTACTCCACTTACATTCTGAGGTGTATTATGCCCGTTAGGTAAATTTACACTATCAATCCTTCGCTCCTAATATAGTTTAGGATGTTGTTGATAGGTGCGTTGTGATTTCCTCGGGTTTGGCTAATTGCACCCCAAGATGACGGTACCGTGTGGCTTCCAGAGCATAGAATTTACTGCGGCGTTTCTTCCTTCTCGCAGAATCAGCAAGTTGGGTCTTCTACTACCTAAATGATAATGAGGTGCCACCGGAGGCGGCAGTGTCCTGTAAGCAATCCTGTTACTACTGTCATGTTTTTCCTGCTTAATTGAAATATTTCACCCAGTTTACTTTTAGATAGGTCGTTCATGAGTATTCGTCCGTATTCGTTCAGCCCTTGAATCCCTCTCAAGGAATACATTTGCACTATGCTCTCCTAAAATTCACTAACATTAGCAGTGAACTACCTCAAATGGTTTAGTCTCTTTGAGTCTTCTGTTTATTCCAGCATTATCGAGGAGTTGGATATCTTGGACATTGACATGGCCAAGGAGTCGTTGTTCGTGACTCTTGGTGAACTTCTTGATTGTATGGGCAACAGTATCCATTGTCGGGTCCCGACGGAGGTCACTGTTTGTGATGCACCAAGACGAATCAATTCGATTTAAAGAAAACAGTTCTCTTGAAGTTCGTTGTAGATTTTTCTGTCTTCATAAACCGCGTAACGTAATTGCGCACACGCATTTAAACCCGTTAGCTGTAAACCTATTAGATAATAAACCATATCGGTGTAGACTTCCGAAGACACGTACTTCTTGGTTTACTGGACAGATTTATGTAAATTTTTGTCATTATTCTACCTTTCATCTCAAGCTGTTTCTTTTGTCATAATCGCTTAATGATATCGTGGTTGTATACACATTCCAAATAAAATACAATAAAAGAACTTAATTGTTACCAGCACTATATTGAGCGGTTGTTATTTTCAATTTATATTTAGGGTGTATATTTGTATGTATCGGACTAGTGCCTATTCCAAATGAAGAAAGCTGGATTGTATACAATACGGTTGTATTACCAGAAGGTAGTATCATTTTCTTGATTAGTTATATCCCCACTTAGTTTATTTATTATTTAATACAATTGGGCATTCAATTGAGAAGCATCCATTACAGTAGTGTTTATAACAACGATATTTTAGAACGTAAGGATTTTACAATTAGACGTTTTTTTATGGAACAGCGTTTCACTTAACAAAATCAATGTCCAAAATCTCATAGAGAGACTAGTTATTGATATGATTGGGGGTCATAATAACGTCTCGAAAAAGTACTGTCAAAAATAGCGCCATCAAAGAGCACTGGGTAAAAATGTCCCAACTAAAATAGCGCCTACACAAAGAATATGTAAACTGTATTTTAAAGAAAACTAAGGTCGTCATGAAATCAGGTGAACATTTTACATTATATATTATACATTAACAGTGGAAAATGCAAAATTTAGTATCACAGAAACGTTTCTCTCTTGGTTAACAATCTCAACGATTGGTTTGTTGTTATTGTTGTCTTCTTTTTCCACTCCTCTTTTCTGGATGTCATTCTTTTTAGCTGGATGCACCTGTTACAATCTATATCTTCTATTATCAGCAATATCTATTGTAGACTTGGTCTCCTCTGTGCATTCGGTCCTTCAAAAGTCGTCTCAATTATTATATTCAGCAGGGTAGGTCCTATCACCCTGTCGCTTCTTTGTTATTATATTATACCACAATGTCTTTTTTTTTTCAGCACTTCTCAATATTTCCTCGGTAGTTATTCTATCTATCTACGATCACTTTCTGCATCCTTCTGTAGCATCACATCTCGACTACTTCCAATCTTTCCTCTTCAGGTGTTGCCACTATGTTTCACATTTGTATAATGCAATACCCCTTGCATATGTTTCCGTTTCTCTCTTGATATTTTACGTGATTTCAATAATTTCTTTTTCTTATAGCACGCTGTTTTTCCCTATTGTATTCTACTTACTATTTCTTTCCTATTTATTGCATCACTAGTAATATTACTTTCTAGATAGAAGAACGGATGTACTTTCTCAATTAAATGGTTGTTGAATCGAGTCAGCTCCATGTCAGATGATGATGATGATGATGATGATGAGTTATACTCATCTTTTGATATCGTTTCCATCTCATCCAATGCTCTACTTATATTCTGCTAGTCACCCGCATACCTTATCATGTTTATACAAGGTGATTACTTTATCTTGAAACAAGTAGGTAGGCTACACACATTACCGCTGTTTGTATTCCATAGGTATCTTAGTAAACTTTACATTGTTTAAATAAATAAAATTCAACGTAATTACGTTGGATGTACCAGGAACCTATAATAGTAATTTCGTTTCTTAAAAATTGACAGAAATTCACTCGTCGTGGGTAATTGTCTTCAGCAAACTGTTGGACTAATGTGACGTGGTAAGGATGAAACAGGTTTGCTTTTGAAATGTTAAATACTGAACATTGGCTAAAGCCTACAGTTCTTGCAACTGCTATATGGGGATTACCAATTACTTATCCGATGACTGCCGCTTCAGCTTCTAACAGTAGTTGACATTAGCATTCCAAAAATTCTGCATTAAAAAAAATATTTTTTATAGCTACAAAAAGTTAACTACGCATTTTATGCACATGTGAGAAGTGTAGCCTACCTACTTGATAAAATGATCACATTATATATAACGTTTACTTCATGTAATTTTTACTTGGCGCTATTTTCGATGACGCTATAATAGGGTATTTTAAGGCCTTATCACTATCGTAGTTTTTTAATATTTAGCTTTCATACTGCTTTTATGACCGTCTCTTAGTGTCGAGTTGGTGTGAGGCGAGCCTAAGCTAGTGTGCCATATGGCAAAACTCTGGGGATTACTATGTTGGTGCGTAACCGTGCTTAACGTGTCGGGTTTATGTTGTGTGCATGTGCGCGCACGCGAGTATAGACCCTTTGTTAGTGCTCTAGAGCGACCGTAACCTGAGTAGTATCATCAGTGTGATCCCCAATGGCAAATGAAACCCGATCACACATGAAATTACAAAACAATTCTAGTCTCTAGTGCAGATCCAAACCAGGAAGTTTTTTGGACTATGAAATCCAAAGCCTGACTCTCTTACCACTGAGCCATCCCAGTCGTATCAGCGTATAATATTGATATAGTCGCAATTTCTTTAAACTTTTTAACTTATGTCTCACATAAACAGTTGTATTTGTCGAATGTAGACTAAAAAGAATTAAATCATGAGCATGGTCTCGTCAAGCAGATGACATCAATCCAAATACGCTTTCATCGATTTTCAAATTACTTGAAGATAAACTTTCGTTATCGAAATTTCGACTTTTGTCGTATAACTGTGAATTTAAAATTTAAATGTACTCACTTTTTTTTATAACATAACCTTTCAAAATCCCCAAACGGAAATCTAACCAGCTGGAATTGTACATATTTTACATCCCACTGCAGTTTATTTATTTTTCTAAAAGATGTTGCTGGTATATAAAGCGTGGGACGTAGTCTACGAATTTAGTTAGAAATATTATTAATTATTTATATAATTAACTGTTATTTCGTATAAAAACCTATATTGGGACTTGTTTTTAAAAAGTTTGAGATTATTTATGCTATTTAAAAGAATTTGGGGTGTACTTAAATAAGATAAATATTAGCTACTTGTCTTATAAATAAATAAATGGCGTAAAAGATGAAAATAGTATTCTTGTTTTTATTCTGGGATTATGGAAACGTCATTTTCATACTTTTAACTAGATATATTGTGTAGAAATGTGTTTATGGAGATGAATAGTAGCTTCCAGTTAATAAGCTCTGCCATTCATTTAATTGAAAACGCATGTTGCATGGAGTTGCTTCAGAATAACGCATTATGCATGCGTCGAGACCAGAAAAGGTAGCCGGTTCTCCGTGAAGGATTCTTGTTCGTCGATTTATCTAACAACAAATCAATCATGGGTGAGCCCCAGTAGAAATTAAAATGAAGAGAATCGCAATGAAATGTATAAATCACGCAAATCAAATATTTCCAATAACGCAAACGTGATATTTGCCTCCTTTTTATTTTTGGTCTGCAAATATTCCTGTTGTAATATTTCTCTAGTCTCGTTTCTACGGAGAAGCAATTATTCTCGCGCGGTGTTGCTGAATTATAAATGCGCTAGTCCTGTATATTAATGACACAACGGATAAATTTGAAGGTCGCTCGGTGTTATTATAAAGCATGAAGCATGTATGGCAAGCGGAGTCTGCTAGGAATACACGCCACGGGAAGCATTCAAAAAGCAATTTAAGCACGACGGACACGAAGTAGACATGCGAAATTAAAGTTTTTCCCTGGAGAAACCATATAAAGGTTTTATCAACCCATATTCCTAGTTTGTGGTTAAGTACGAATGTGAAGACACTACAAATCAAATCAGTTCCCAGCCTTCATCTACGATGCTTCAAGCATGCAGTTCCCGGTTCATTTTTAGGGTAGATTACGTGGATGTTACAATCTAGCCTCCAGCGAAATGCATGGGAAAGATAGAAATCCAACTAAAACCGCAGTACAGAGACAATCGTTAATCGAATGGGTAAGTTGTACGTGGCACATGAAGATGTGAGCTAATTACTAATAGCTAGTACAAAGGTACTGTTGAACGTGGCATACGCTGCGTTTGCCAGTACATGTTTAGGCAGTGAAATGCATTAGCTGGAAATCATATTTCATGCGAAAGAATAAAATCTGAAGTCGACGAAATATAGAAGCGCTTTTATTTGGAACTTCTGAAGCGAAATTCTGAGTGCAGAAACAAGCAGCTACATTAGTTGACTGAATGAGTCTTAGGTTACAGTAATGCCCAAGATGATTAATAATCGCCAGTAAACGCATGAAGTACGTACTATTATAGCGCGACTGATTCCGCTCACCCGCTTGGTTTATGAATAAATCTGCCGCGCTACAATTCTGAATCTAAATGTCTAAAACCAGTCTCGGATTCTGAAATCAACATCTACCGGAATTCGTTAATACGAAATTCTCCCGGGAGTACCTATTTTCTCAATTCATAAATACAGCGCCGTCTTGAATTTGAAACCGTTAACATATTATTACGAACATTTTCGAAAATACCTCATCCACACAATTCGTTTATTTAGACATCATTTTGGACACAATTTGTACTAAATCGCCAAAATATACCGGTTTAAGTTTATTGAATATGCACTTCAGTGTGTTCAAAAAATGCATCATTAAATAAAAATATTCGTTAATCTCTATAGTTTCGCCAAAAAAAATGAATTCACAATTTTGGATTATTACAAACATCTATATTAGCAATGAAAATATAAGTTATGACATTTTATGAGGAATACGTCACTAGATTTTCTCAAGAGCAAATGGCCGAGACCACAAAAAATCTTGCTACAGCATACACATAACCTCACCATATTTCAGAAACAGCAAATTAACATTAACTACTATATATGTTTTATAAAAAAATATTAATAGTTATGTGCTAAATATATTACAAATGGTTACCGCCCACTTGCTCGTGCCCGTTTGTTTTCCACCGTTTGCACGTCTGTCGTTTGCTAGCCTTCATTCGCACACCTGTCGTTTGCTCGCCACCGTTTACACGAATGTCGTTTGCGTACCACCGTTTGCACGCCTGTCGTTTGCTCGCAACTGTTTGTACGCCTATTGCTTTCTAACCACCGTTTACACGCTTGTCGTTTGCACGAATGTCGTTTGTTGGCCACCGTTTGCAAACCTGTCGTTTGCTAGCCACTGTTTTCACGCCTGTCGTTTGCTCGCCACCATTAGCACGCTTGTCGTTTGCTTGCTACCGTTTGCATGCCTGTTGTTTGCTTGCCACCGGTTACACGACTGTCGCTTGCTCGCCACCTTTTGCACGCCTGTAGTTTACTCACCACCGTTTGCACGCTTGTCGTTTGCACGTTTGTTGTTTGCTCCCCGCCGTTTGCACGCCTGGTGCTTGCTCGCCAACGTTTGCACCCCTGTTGTTTGCTTGCCACCGGTTGCACGACTGTCGCTTGCTAGCCACCTTTTGCACGCCTGTAGTTTACTCACCACCGTTTGCACGCTTGTCGTTTGCACGTTTGTCGTTTGCTCCCCACCGTTTGCACGCCTGGCGTTTGCTCGCCAACGATAGAACGCTTGTCATTTTTTCGTCACCGTTTGCACGCCTGTCGTTTGCTTGTTACCGTTTGCACGACTGTCGCTTGCTTGCCATCTTTTGCACGCCTGTAGTTTACCTACCACCGTTTACACGCCTGTCGTTTGCTCGCGGATCTCTTTGCTCGACAACTATTTGCTCGCCGCACCAATTACTCGCCGGACAGGCGCTCGACGGGCAATTTATTCCTATAATGAGATATTATCTTTAGGCACTTAGTTTATGCTGCTGTTAATTCTGAAAATGTTTCCATTTTTCTAAGGAGTGTTCATAGGTAAAGCAGAATTTATCGTATCAGTCTTTATTTAAATTAGAGAGTGTACAAAAAAATTCACTCCATTTGCTCAGTATTTTAATCTCAAAATTCTGAAAATCTTCTTTAAATGAAGTAATCTAAAAAAGCTTACTTATCCGAAAAGCTTATTGAACTTGATAAATGTTTAATAAACCTCTTCATTTTACAGATGAACCATTTCCGTGGTATTCACGACCATATACTCACATACGCATAGATAAATATTTTGTAAAATCAAGTTTTTTGGATTCTTAGTGTGTAAGCGAATATTTCCTTAAATTTGTCAGGAGGATTTCTTATTTGCGCTGCATCATAGATATTTCGATTCACAATTTTATGCCTATTGCGAGATTTTTTTGCATAAGCTATTCATTTCATATATCCCCAAGAAAAGGGGTGTTAGGTCAGCTGATCTTGGAGGCCAAACAGCTGCACCACCTCTTCCCATCTAATGGTCGTGATAGAATTATTTAAAACTGCATTTGCGAGCCTACCAAAATGAGGTTGTACGCGACTGCTGTAACCACATACGAAATTTGTATCGCAAAGAAACATTCTCAATCAAAAGACGCACTTCTTCTTGTAAAAATCGGAGATAAATCTCGCCTGTTAAACGCCCTTCCATAACAAAACGTACAAGTTGGTCGTTAATAATTCCACACCTAACGTTTATCGAAAACCGACGATGAAAATTGTGTTAGTTGGTTTTGTGGGGGTTTTCAATTGACCATTTCTGCTGAGAGGTAGCGGATAGGTACTCCTATGCGATCCCGACAAAGAACAGGCCTATTTCAGGGACGCAACCCTGCCTACGTGAGCAATGATTAGTCCCCACCTCTTCTTTGGGGAGAATCATGTCCTACACCTTAACCTACTCACACCACCTATCCAACCCATCCCCGAACCACTCACCAAGACGCGTGGCCGACGTGGTGTTTTATGGCCAAAACCTCTCCAACGGATATAAGCCCTAGAAACAGGCTCCCAGTCCCCAGCAATTTGAGTAACCCCGACCAAGGCAGCGGTTGGAAAAGGGGTCAAACAAGTGGTGCTAAGAATCCCTGGGATGGACCAGGTTGCCAACTTGCACGCAATAGCGACTTATAACGCACGATCGATAAGAACAGAGGAACGACTAGCTGTATTAGAATATGAACTGGGAAAGATTAACCGGGACATAGTGGATATAGCCGAAACGAGACGCAAAGGAGAAGAAGAAGGCATAAAGGTAAATTCTGGACATATTCTATTCCACAAAGGACCCAAAGAAGGAAATGCAGGAGGTGTCGAAATCTTAGTTCACAAAAGAATGATCTCAAAACTTAGAACCCTGAAGACAATATCAGATAGAGTAATATATATAACATTTAATATCAACAAAACGCACATTCTTAAATTCATCCAGATATACGCTCCTACCTCCTCATATGACGACGACGAAGTTTATCAAGTATACGAAGATATATCAAAAGCCCTCAGTGAAAACAGAACATTACAGGTCATCATAGGTGACTTTAACGCAAAAATCGGGAAGAACACAGACCCAAGAGAAACATACATAGGACAGTTTGGAATCGGAACAAGAAACGAAAGAGGGAAAATGCTCGCCAACTTTCTAGAAAACGAGAAACTCAATCTAGAAAGTATTCATTAATACTTCCTTCGAAAAGAAGGAAAAATAAAAGTGGACGTGGAGGAGCTCTGACGGCCGGATCATGAACGAGATTGATTTTATTATCTCAAGACACAATCATATAATCCAGGATGTGGACGTCGGCAACCCGTTCACAACCGGCAGTGAACACAGAATGATAAGACGCAGGGTATCCATAAATACAAGATTAGGAAGAGATAGAAGGATAAAAAATAACAGCTGCAAAATCAATATAGAAAAATTAAAAGAACAAACAGACTTATATAAAAAACACTTATAAATAGAACTTTTCTCAAAACCCGAGGCAACCCAATGAAGATCATAAAAGATACAGCAGAGAATCTAGCTAAACAACCAAAGAAACCGGACAACAAATTGTCAAATGAAACGAAACAACTTTTAGAGAAAAGGAGACAGCTTATTAAAGATGGAAAACGAGACACAGCAGAGTACGTAAAAATTAATAAGACGGTAAGGAAAATAACGAAACAAGACATAATGACAAACAGAACACGACAGATAGGAAACTTAATAGAAAACAACTAAGGTCTAAGAATAGTTAAAAGACAGAATACAAAGAAAAAGAAATAATAAAATTAAAAGATAAAAATGGCAATATAGTTGAAGATAGAGCAAAGACATTGAAAGTGATAGAATCATTTTATAAGGACCTTCACGAAAATAAGATATACAACGAAACTGTGAACATTGAAAATACCAATACGAATAAAAAAATAATTAACGTCAATTCAGAGGAACTACCAGATATAACAGGAGAAGAATTGGAAAAAGCGTTAACACAGATGAAAAACTACCGAGCCATCGGAGAATACACCATTCTCCCAGAAATGCTGAAAGTAAGTGAAGAGGCTGACATGAAAACCAAGGTAGAACTAGTACAGTTATTTAATAAATGCTTATCGAATAAATGCATCTCAAAAGTCTAGGAAAATGCAATAGTAGTTCTCATATACAAGAAGGGTGACCCGACTAACCTCGAAAACTATCGACCAATCAACCTTCTGCCCCAAATCTACAAGGTATTTATCAGAATTATAACGAACAAACTTGAGCATAAGTTCAACATATATCAGCCAAAAGAACAGGCCGGATTCCGCAGCCACTTTAGCACTACCGAACACCTCCAGGTAAGACGGATACTGCAAAAATGTCGGAATATAATATACCGATATGGATGGCACTTATTGACTTAGAAAAGACTTTGATAGGATTAAAAGTTGGGCAATAATTAAATCAATGAGAAGCGCTAGAATAGACCAAAGAAATTACAGAGATGTTTGAACAACTACAAGAAAAATCGAGAAAAATAGGACTAGAAATGAACAGTACAAAAACAAAGTACATGACAAATGTAACAACAGGAGGAACAATAATCACAAGCCATGGACAAACAATTGAAAAAGTGGAATCGTACATATATCTAGGCCAAACAATCTTCTTCAACAAACGACATCAGGACCTAGAAACTTACAGAAGAATCAGACTAGGCTGAGTGGCCTACGGTAAATTAAAACACATTTTATATATATGAAAATCCCCATGGAAATGAAGACAAAAATTTAGAACGAATGCATTCTCCCAATAGTAACTTACGGCTACGGAACATGGGTTTTGGCAAAAAAAACGAGTAACAGCTTAAGAATACATCAGAGAGTCATAGAACGCGAGTTATTGGGAATATCACTAAGGGACCACAAAACCAATGAGTGGATAAGGCAGAAAACACCAGTGACCGATATAATATCCAGAGTCAGTTCACTGAAATGGCAGTGGGCGGGACAAGAGAGAGAACTGGAGTGGACACACTACGAGATGGAGGCCCTGGGGTGAAAGGCGAAGTGTGGGACGACCTCAACAAAGAGGGTACGACGACCCGAAGAAATTCCCTGGGCTCAACTGGTACCAGGTTGCCCAAAATAGAGAAAAATGGTTCAATATGAGAGAGGCCTATATCCAATGGATAGATCAAGGCTGAGAGAGAGAGAGAGAGATCTCTGCTGAAGGTAGCCTCGTCAGTTAATAAAATGTTATCACTAAGATGCTGCTGTTCAATAAAATAACGACAGAGCTGCATCCGCAAATCTAAATTCGTTAATAACAATTCTGCACTCGTTGGAGATGATATGGGTATAAGCCAAAATTATGTACCTAAGGTCCTCCATACCTTCATTCGTGTAACACTTGCATGACCAGATATTCTTCACATACTAGCAGATAGACTGATATTAGTAGATACACTGCCTTCAACCATCCCCAATATCGCTTCTTCTTGATCAACGTTATCTGGTTCACTTTCTGCGGTTACGTTAGGAAGCGATTCGGGTTTTCTTAGGAATCGTTAAAGTCAGTCGAATACGGGCAGATCTGGTACTTTACGATTAGGAAATCGCCTCTAATATTCTAGAGCTGCCTGTTTTTAATTTCCAATATCGTAATCATAAATATAATGAACATCGGTGTATTCTTCGTTTGAAAAAACATTTGACGAAGATTTGATAAGAAAATACAAACAATATCAGACATTAATAAGACATCCTTATGCTATGAACCTCGATTCATGGGCACTCTGTATATATGCCCAGGATCTATTAATACCATTTAAAATGTAAACACGCTACCTACTTTACGTCATTATGCTGGTTTATACAAAACAATTCTAATTTGCTCATAATTATATAAATTATGAAATCAGAAATGAAAAATTACCGTTTGTGGAATAGTGGTCAATAACACAATGAAATACCACTAAGTGTTAATAGGATAAGATAGTTTATTTGTAAATTCAAGTTGTAATTTCGATTACAACTGATAATTTCGAATTAAACTGAAATTTCATATTTAAAGTACTAGTTTCGAACTTAAAGTCGGAATTTCGAATTGCAAATGTTAAAGTCGAAATTTTAAATTTATATTAGAACTTCGTACTGCAAATTTCGGATTAAATATATACTTGAAATATAGAATAATAATTTGGAATTTTGAATGATAATTATGTATTAATGTAAGAATTTCGATTGCAAATTCGTAATTAAATCTATACTTCAAATAGAAAATCATACTGTTGAATTTCAAATGATGCTATTGAATTTAAAGTCATAATTTCGAAATAATAACAAGTATTGTTGCTGTAAGGTCGTGCAGCCCACGAGCCACTTCGTTTGCAACTTCATAAAAACAAAACTTGAATGGTAGGCATTTAAAATACATAAACACATATAGTAACAATACACGTTTTATTACAACCAACTGGCATTCAAAATAAACATAATAAAATCAATTGAATTAGCTGCATAAAACTATTGTATATCGGTTACTATTAGTTAATTCGTTAAGAACATATAAAGCATTGTCGATAAATTAGACTTTTAAATGTCATCAACTCTCAGTCTCAGTTGTTTGTATTAAAGTCTACATTTCAATTTTAAATTCTAGATTGTGATGATGGAATGAATTACATTTCCATACAAGGATTTTCATTTTTTATTAATATAGTGTTTAATGGCAGAACTAGAAAAGCAAATACGAAACACTTGATATGTGTTTGACTATAATGCAAGTAATTTACTTTTATTTCTGTATTTATATAAAGTACAAGTATTGGTAATGTATCTGACAGTTACTGCAACTTTATTTTTGTATATAGATGGGATCAGTAGCGTGCTAGCCGCTAACGAAAGGGCTATTAGGAAGACTTGCCTCTATCCAACTACTTATTCTTCTTCTTCTTCTTCTTCTTCTTCTTCTTCTTCTTCTACTTCTTCTTCTTCTTCTTCTTTTTTTCTTCTTCTTCTTCTTCTGCTTCTTCTTCTTCTCTAAGAGCCCTTTCTTTTCCACTCTTTTCCCCGTCTCTGTGTTTACATCTTCTCTTGTCTTGTGCCACATATTGCCAATTTTTTCCAACTTTTTCTGTGGTGTCGTCTGTCTATCGTTTCTGCGGTCGTCCTACGTTGTGTTTTGACCATCGTGTCGTCTCCTGCCTTGCCACATATCTTTCCCAGGCCCTCTTTAATCTCTATGACATCTTCATACGTTCATCTTATAATTTCCTCATTGTTGACGTGATTTCTGAGACTTATTCCCAGCTTGGTACGCTCAATAACGTTTTGGGCTTTTCTTAGTTTATTTGCTGAGCTTACTATTAACAGCATGGTCTCCATACCATAAGTCATTACCGGAAGAGTACACATTTTGAATAATTATTCCTCAGATGTATTGGGATGTTTGGGTATTTGAGAACAAATCCTTTCGGCGTTTCTGCTCATGTCATTCGAGTTCTTCTCTTTAGTTTCTTTGCTTAATTTGATCGTGTGTCCCACATAAACGTATTCCTCTACTCTTTCTAGTTCTTGGTTGCCGAGTGTGAGTGTTCTGTCTTCCCTAGTCATGACTTTAGCTTATCCAATATTCATGGTGAGACCTATATTTCTGATACCAGTTTGACATCTAATAATGTACTCTGCAATTCTTCTAGATCACTACTAATGAAAAAAATATCGTTTATGAAACGACGGTGGTGGAGATGTTAACCGTCGAATGTATCTTCCAAAGCCGGAATGAAGAGCTTTGGAGAGATGGTTTCTCCTTGTCGTAGTCCAGGCCCCACCTGGGTGTTGTTAATAATAATTAGCCAACTACACACTAGATCAATTTGTTAATACCTTCTGTAAAAATAAGAAAGTAATTCTATGCAAGTAAATACGAATAAAGGAATTAAAATTGTATTTTAAATATTATTGAGTTCTTACTAAGACTTCTGGTTTCATGACAAACCTTATTTGGAGTTTCCATCTACTACCACATCTTGTATCTCTAAACAATGTTTCATTGAACGGAGCTTATACATTATAGGAATATATACATACATTTTATTTTAATTTGTAAGTTCTTGACGTACCTGTACTTGATTTTATTAATACACATAAAGATACTGAAGTATATTTTGCCAGATAAGTTGGTCTCGTGCCTAATTGGTATTGCAGCCTACTAAATCTGGGGATTTACAGCCCATTTTCTCAAGTAAATCACCTTTCCATCTCTAGGTCTCTGTAAGTTTCCGCTTCCTGCAGGTGAATCCATCCCAGCCCAAACTCTAGGCGAGGGTAGTAATGTCCAGGTATTGTAATTCAGTTGGTAAAAGAACGGTTACCGTTTCAGCAAAAGAAATTGAAGTAAATTTTGCCAGATACCTTGGTCTCCTGGCTATTTAGTCAGGTAACCAATTACGTCTGCAGCGAGTCAATTCAGACCCCATTTTTCGTAGACCAGGTAAATCAATTTTCCTTTTTAGGTTTCCGTAAATTCCAGTTTTCTGCAAGCGAATCCGTCTCATTTTTAACTAGACAAAGGTATTATCCAAGTATTGGAATCCATTTGCTAAAAAACGATTACAGTCTTAACAAAAGAATTTGAAGTAAACTTTGTCTGATAAGCTAATTAAGTCTGTGGTCAGTTCATTTAGAGCTCATTTTCCGTAGTCCATGTAAATCACCTTTCCTTCTCTAAGTTTCTGTAAGTTTCCGCTTTCTGCAGGTGAATTCGTCGCAGTCCTAACTGTAGGCGAGGGTAGTAATGTCCAGGTATTGTAACTCTGTTGGTAAAAGAACGGTTACCGTTTCAGCAAAAGAATTTGAAGTAAATTTTGCCTGATAACTTGGTCTTCTGGCGATTTAGTCACGTAACCAATTAAGTCTGCAGCCAGTCAATTTAGAGCCCATTTTTCGTAGACCAGGTAAAACAAATTTCCTTCTATAGATTTGTGTAAATTCCAGCTTCCTGTAGGTGAATCCGTCTCATTTTTAAGTAGACAAAGGTATTGTCCAAGTATTGTAACCCATTTGCTACCTACCTACAGGGGAATCCTTCTCATTTTTAAGTATGCGAAGGTAATAATGTCCAGGTATTCGAACTCATTTGTTAAAAGAACGGTTACAGTCTCAAGAAAGAATTACGAAACTTGGTTTCTCAACGTATAGGGTTTCGAAACTTATTTTTACTTAGGTTCCATCAAGCATCCATGTAGTTTATAGAAGGTTTGGTAGTCTACATTAGGCACAGATAAACAGGGTCAGATCAACTATCGGCTCATGAACACATCCCACGGTAGCATTACACAATCTGGTCAGTCCAAAGATTAGCCATCAAATCAGACAACCGAGCGGATTTTTGTGTATTCCGTGCTCACTATCGTCTTTTTAGGTTCCATCAAGCATCCATATAGATTGTAGAAGGTTTGGTAATCTACATTAGACACATTAGACACAGATGAACAGGGTCAGATCAACTATCGGCTCATGAACACATCCCACGGTAGCATTACACAATCTGGCCAGTCCAAAGCCTAGCCATCAAATCAGACAACTGAGCGGATTTTTGTGTATTCCGTGCTCACTATCGTCTTTTTAGGTTCCATCAAGCATCCATACAGATTATAGAAAGTTTGGTAATCTACATTAGACACAGATGAACAGGGTCAAATCAACTATCGGCTCATGAACACATCCCACGGTAGCATTACACAATCTGGTCAGTCCAAAGCCTAGCCATCGAATCAGACAACTGAGCGGATTTTTGTGTATTCCGTGCTCACTATCGTCTTTTTAGGTTCCATCAAGCATCCATATAGATTATAGAAGGTTTGGTAATCTACATTAGACACAGATGAACAGTCTCAGATCAACTATCGGCTCATGAATATATCCCACGGTAGCATTACACAATTTGGTCAGTCCAAAGCCTAGCCATCAAATCAGACAACTGAGCGGATTTTTGTGTATTCCGTGCTCACTATCGTCTTTTTAGGTTCCATCAAGCATCCATATAGATTGTAGAAGGTTTGGTAATCTACATTAGACACAGATGAACAGGGTCAGATCAACTATCGGCTCATGAACACATCCCACGGTAGCATTACACAATCTGGTCAGTCCAAAGCCTACCCATCAAATCAGACAATTGAGCGGATTTTTGTGTATTCCGTGCTATCGTCTTTTTTGGGGTGAATTGAGTTTGGTAACTTTTGACATAAAACGGAACCCCCAGTTGTTTATACTATTCTTACACAAGAATCTAGATAGGGCAGATGCAGATGCCTGTAAAGATAGAAAATGGAAATAAAGATCAAATCCAAAGTAAATTACTGCATGAAAAATTCATTTTCACACTGTTGCCAGATTTAAGGATAACAAGACCGAAAAATAAATAACATTCTACGAATTCCTACTAATTAAGGAGCAACTACTTAATAAACATGCAATATTTAAATTTGTTTAATATTGCTCTTTAAGCTTGCAAATTAACTCTCAATAATGAAAAAAGAATAGATTGTTTTGCTAAAGAAATAAGAAATATTAGTTCATCCCCAAACATTTACGGAACTTATACATTAAAGAAATACGTTAAACATTTCCATTTAGCTAATTCATCTTCCTGTAACATGCAGGTGATGCCGGTGATCGATCTATTTTGATATAAATAGACAGAAATCTAAATGTACCTCGCTAAGCCTTTCCATAGAATTTTAAACAGATGCCCTTAAACTAGGCTTGAGATAACACCTCTAAGAAGTAACTTGATTGGTTTTCCTTTCAGGAACCACAGCCCTGAAAAGCGTTTGCAAACATGAATTTGAATAATCTATTTATTAATTCGGTATCCTGTCCACGTGCCTCTCAATCCCACTGTAACAGCCCCCAGATATGTATTTGTGTATCACATAAAGCGCATACTCATACGTACCTGTTAGACCAAAACAGCTTTCCCTAAGAATTAGAAAATTCCATTATATACTGTAAAGCTTTACTAGTGGAAAGCGGTCTCCTGCGGCCTACCATTCTCAAATTTTTGAAAACACAATGCTGGTATACACCTTACTTGATACCAGTAAACATTTACACAACTAAGTAACAATTACGCCCGACTATTTACAAAGTGCACAACTCATATCTCAACAAAAACGATTTATATTTTTATTAAAATTTCGATGTAGCTGAATAGTAACGGTCACAGTAGTGTTTATGAAAACAGTGATAACATTGCTATGCTATTTTTATGTTTAACGCGGCAACCTTCCAGCATACAGGTTGCGAGTGCTCGGCACCCAAGTTACTCTCTAGCATAAGAGATCCTTTGATGGCAAGGGATGTCACACTGTGGTCGAATCTAGTTCTATGAACTTATTTTCATTGCAATAACAATTCCAAATTCTATAAACAAGTGAAAAAGCTAAATAATAGTAAAACAATATCAATTTTTAGATTCCCTATTTTGTTTGCGCTTGTTTTTAATAAACTGAATTTTATTATATCATACACGATATGTACTGTTGTTACTGCAGCTTTACAATTATTTACTATCGATTATAAATAAATTTCCTCTAATATCAAAATAAACATGGTGGAAAATTGAAAAAGATACCAATAAATATTTTTGCTTGTGCCAATCATGGCTTCTGTATTTATTCTTTCAGAAAACTATAAATTCTAAAGTATTTTTTTAGTTTTGTAGTGCTCATAAATGTATTTTGTTTATTATTGGAAGGGTCAAATTAATTTTAATTTAATTTCAACAACATCTAAAAATTACTAACCAAATAATTTTCGATAATTGCAATTTCAAGTTTTGTATTAAATAATTCAATAATGATGCTATAATTTGAAAGGAGGGGTTTAAAATTGTAATTAGCTGTTTTGTTGGGAACTTTTCCAACTAAATTCTTCGGTGAAATAATAAATACAGAAGCCAAGATTGGCATAAACAAAAAATTTACATAATATTTGCTATGGTAACTTCTCTCTTCTACACCCCGTATATATTTGTATTTCTATAACAGACATTTACTTTTCATTAAATATTTGATTGTGCATTCGGAAATTCTATGGCGCTTGCAGTCTTTGTGTATATATTAATATATCATTCTTGGGTTCTATTTATACATACACTATATTTTTATACCATTCTTATATTCCTTATTGATCAATTGAATCAGAAGCCGTCTCATACTCTACAGAGGCTAATGCAATTGGTTTATTATATTCGTCGCATTTTTCTATTAAGACTTTGATTACGCGAAGATTGATTTATCGTTCTGTATTCAGATCTAGATTCTGCCCGTAGTCGAGACTGATGCATATCTTAGTTATTTGAAAGAAAATCGAATAAATTAGATTTCATTCTAGTTCGGTAGTTTCAGATGGTTCGTAATGATCGAGAATATTCAATGTGCATACTGATCACTTCTACTAATAATTTCATAAGGTTCATAGAATTTTTCCTGAATATCCAGGGTGTTTAAAAAATACGTTCGGATATTTTACCCACTTACAGATCTTATCAGTACAAACAAAAATAAACATGGGTTCAAAATAAACCGTTTTCAAGATACAGCCAAACAGAATCGTATTTATCACGTCTGCTATGGAAGTGGATAAAACAAAATTTGCTTTAATTTCTGTAAGTATCAATATTGTTATTGTTGTTTGAAGATGTATACCAACGCGGAAATGGTAGATATGCATTTCATGTATATTAAGGCTAAGGTAATGCCGAAGCATTTCCCGAACCGGGCACTTCCGTGTGACAAATTTTTTACAAATTTGCATCAACATTTATTCGAAGTTTAAATTAAGAAACGGTGGTGGTAGTCGGCCTAGATCAGTATCTACTCCTGAAGGGGAACTTAACATTTTAAGGGAGATTGAAGAAAATCCGGGTACCAATACTAGAAGACTTTCTGCCGAAACAAATATTAAGGCTTCCCTAATTTGGAGAATGTTACGTGAGTAGCATATGTACCCATACCAAATTCAAAGGGTGCAGGTTCTTATTTTGCTGATTATGCTGCACGTCTGGTGTTTTGCCGATGGGCACTCACAAGAGTTGCGGAAAACGCAAACTTTGTTAGTGAAGTCTTATTTACTGACGAAGCTAGTTTCACAAGAAATGGCATTTTTAATTTCCACAACAGCCATGTTTGATCAAATGAAAACCCTCAAGCTATTATTAAATCGAAACATCAACAACGATTTTCAATTAATGTTTGGCTTGGTGTTTTAGAGCCTATATGATAGAACCTTTTTTTTGTTCCAAACCGTTTGACTGGCCAATTGTATCTTGACTTTTTGCGTAACGCCTTGCCACTGTTGTTAGAAGATGTACCCCTCATTCATAGAATGAATATGTGGTTGATATGTGTACACACTAGATAAAAAGAACTAAAAGAGTTTTAACTATTTCACAACGATAATAGAAACGCTGGGCACATGGTTTTCAGTAAGCAAGAAGACCAAGCATCTAGTAATTGAGTTAAAAGCAGTAAATGAGAGAACCTGTACAATAAGACTACGCGGCAGGTTTTTACCACGATATTCGTGAAGAGAAAGAAAGCAGCGACTAAAGATACCTACTATGAAAGTTTGGAGAAAACATACGAAGTCGTCCATAGATTTGACGTAAACGTAAAAGAAAATGCTACAGATGAGACCAAGGGCGAAAACCAAATAAAAGAAGACGGTCAGAAAATCTGTGCATAAAAAGGAAAATTGCCCACACAGAAGAGAGAAATTTGAACAAGATTATAGAATCCAACAAACAGAAGCATTTAAACTAGAAGGGAAGGGAAAAAATTTTGGGGTTTCAAGCCAGTACAAATATAATATATATAATAATAATAAATAATAAATAAAAAATAAAATAAATATAATATACAAATATAATATATTATATAAAATCTAGAATGTGAATTAGTAACAGAAGGGATACTTAAAAGATGGAGAAACTATTTCGAAGAACCGTTAGAAGAAAGTGACGGTACAGAGGAGGAAGCAGCATAAGGCGCAAACACAGCAAGTACTACAGCCCGCACCAAACATAATACCGCCATCGAAAGAGGAAGAAGAACAACAAGTGAACATGCTAAAAACAAAACCCGGAGAAAACGATGTGAGAGTGAAATTAGTCAAAACTTTTGGGGAACTTCTCAACAAAATACACCAACTACTGCTGGAGATATAGACAGAAGAAAAAATTCCTGTAGACTGGACAATCTTAATAATATACCCCATATGGAAGAAGAAAAAAGATAAGATGAAATGCAACAATTACAGAGAAATCTCTTTATTAGGAGTTATCTACAAAATAATCGCGAGAAGAGTATAACTGTACATAGAAAAATATTAGGCTGGTACCACCAATTAGGATTTAGAAGCGCTAGATCCTCTAGCGACCACATATCAACAATAACATAATATATATAATAAAACTGGAATAACCGCTACGTATATGACGGTGAAGTCCATCAACCATAAATAGTTTTTACCAAGCATATGATAGCATTAACAGGGAATACTTAGAAAAAACAACGAAAAGTTTTGAAATGCCTACCACAAAAGCTAGTTCAGCTCATGAAAACAACAGTGTGAGCAACCGAGAGAACCTATCCCAGCCATTCTAAATGAAAAGAAAATACCATATTTAGAATACGCCAGTTTGGATTCCGAAACCAACATTCAGCAGCTATAGAGCAAGCTCACAGGGTAATAAGTACCATAGATAAAAGTCTTGAGTAGAAGAAAGTCTGCTCAGCAATCTCCTTAGATGTTACCCAGGCTTTTGATAAGTATGGCATCAATGACTAAATTAAAAAGTAGAAGAGAACTGCCTAAACAATTTGCTAAACTTCTGAAGTCTTACATCGCAAACGGACTATTCAGGATCGAGCAAGAAGAGGAATACTCCGACTCATGTGAAATTAAGGCAGGGGTACTACGAGGGTACTACTGCTGAGGCCAATACTATACCTATTGTACACCAACGACATCCCGTCAACCGATGAGACAACAATAGCTACGTTTGCAGACGACACTGCAATACTAGCGGTAGGCGAAAGAACTGAAGAAACGGCAGAAACATTACAACAAGCCACATACCAGGTGGACATACGGACAAAACGATGGAAAATAAAACTGAACGAAAGCAAGTCAGTGCATATCAACTTCATAAATAAGAAGGATGATTACGTGCCAGTGACACTCAACAACAGCGTCATACCGCATGTTGTTACAGCTAAGTCTTGGAATGAACTTCGATGCCAAACTACGATGGAAAGAGCATATAAAGCAGAAAAGAGAAGAACTAAATATATAATATAGGAAAATGTATTGGTTGCTGGGAAGAAACTCACAACTTTCAATACATAACAAGTTATTTATGTACAATCAAGCTTTAAAACCCTTATTGAAATACGATTGTCAACGTTGGGGTTGCACCAACAAAACTAATATAGAACAAATTTAAACTTTTTAGTAGAAAGTGCTGAGAAGTATTGTAGATAGATACACCCTAGTACGCTAGAAACAGTGATATCCACAGGGATCTAGGCATAAAAACCGTGACGGAGGAAATAATGGACCTTGCCCAGAAGCATGATACCAGGCTTCATCATCACGTAAACGTCGACGTAATCCAACTCCTCGATAATACAGATATAGTGAGAAGGCTCAGGAAGATCAAACCATTTGAGCTAGTGTATATTGTCAAATGGTTTGGTCTTCTTGAGCCTTCTCACTATATCTGTATTGTCGAGGAGTTGGATTACGTCTACGTTTAGGTGATGATGAAGCCTGGTATCATGCTTCTGGGCAAGGTCCATTATTTCCTCCGTGAAAGAGGTAGTGAAGAAAGCAGAGCACAAGTGCGGTGGTAACACAAAAAAAAGTGTTGCAAGACAGAACTGAGAGGACAGCCATGGGTGAATTATTAGCATAACGATTTAGTTAATTTAAGTTAGATAAAAATTTCTGGTTAGTCTTTTGGGTTAGTTACGAAGTAACATATAATAATAAAAAAAAGTAGAATACGCCGACGACGTGAGGATCCTATCTAGAACAAAACAAGTTCTAAAGATATCACACTGCGAATTAGAAAAAGAAACATAAAAGAGCAGACTGAAGATAAAAGAGAGAAAACCAATTACATGCTGATGACGAGGCACGTGAGAAGGAGAGAATAGGGAAACTAAAATATAAATAACAATACATATAAGGAAACACAAGAATTTAAGTATCTAGAAATCCTTACCGCAGAAGACAATAGCAAACAAAGTGAAAAAGTAAAAACAAAATCGCAGCAGGAAACAGAAGCTATTATGCCATAAGTAACATATTCCAATCAGGGACTATGTCAAGACACATCAGAAAGAGAATATACAATACAATAATAAAGCTAGTACTTACATACGCAAGAGAATCATGATTTCTTGACCAAGAAGACAAGAAAAACCTGTGAATATTCGAAAGAAAGATCCCAATACAAATATATAGTCCAATATTAAGGAGAAGAATGGAGGATCCACGAAGTAAGACAGCTATATGAAGATCGTGATATAATCGCCACAATAAGGGTGGAGGGGTTAGAATGGTTAGGATACGTATTCAAAAAGAAGAGCAATCGATGAAAAGAAAACATACTACAGAAAGGCAGGAAAGACAAGGAGGCAGGGCCAACCTAGGAAAAGATAGAGTGAGGACGTGGAGGATGACCTAAAGGAGTTTGCCTTTGATAACAACAGGCAAGGGCTGAAACATTAATGATTCGTGACTTTTCAATATCTTATTTTTACACTTCGGGAACACACTTGCAGAAAGTTCTATCGTAGGATCTCAATGAAAACAGAGAAATAAATTCAGTTTGAGTAGCATTGCAGTTACTAATTAATTAAGTTTTACTACGTTTCAAGAAATATCATATGTCTATATCAGATTGGTTCGTGTTTTATGTAAATATAAATATAAAAACAAATTGGGTAAGTTATATACTGAATAAGCGCATCAGAATAATATACAGGGTGTATCAGAAATAGTTACAAATATTAACTCCGATGGTAGATTACAATATATACAAACTAGAAAAAACATTTCTTTGGCAATAGGACCCTTAAGATACGAGAAAATAATAATTAAAAATTTGACCCAAAATGGTTTGAGTACCGCAGGATTATAACAAAAATTTGAGTTCAAAGACATGTTATGCAAAGGAGAATAAGATAGAAGTGCAAAAAAATATCTTATCACCTGCCACAAACTAATACTATTAGGTAGGTCAGTAATTTCCATTCAGTCTGTTGTTGAAGCTGTCAAGCAGTGTTTCTACCAAAATGAACAATTTTACGAACATTGAACTTAATGATGTTGTTCTTATTTTCGGGGAAGCTCAAGGAAACGCTGTAAGGGCAAGGCAAATGTACTTAGAGCGATATCCTCAGCGCTGCATTCCAAACAGCCGTACATTTACTAGAACAGTCCAACATTTACGGGATTATGGCACGTATCAACCACAGCACCATCATCGCGATCGTCCAAAAGCAGAAAGGGTTGTTAATGTAGAACAGCACGTCTTGGAATTAGTGGAGGAAGGTCCTACTGTTGGCACTAGAAGACTTGCGTTACAAACTGGGTTTTCCATTCCACTGTTTGGCGGATTTTGCGGGATCAGGGACTACACCATTACCACGTTCAACGCATTCATGGTTTGCAACCAGCGGATTATGTACGTAGGCAGGATTTTTGTGAATCGCTTCTTCAAAAGTGCAACAACCAACCAAATTTCCTGTTCAATTTGTTATCTACTGATGAGGCAAGATTTACGCAAGAAGGGGTGTTTAATGTCCATAATACCCACATTTGGTCAGATGATAATCCACACGAAATAGTGGAACACAGTTTTCAACAACGGTTTTCCTTAAATGTATGGGCAGGCATTGTAGGTGATCACCTTATTGGGCCATACATTTTACCTGTTCGTTTAAATGGACCTCTGTATTTACACTTTCTCAAAGAAGTCCTACCAGAATTGCTTGAAAACGTGTATTCAGACACACGACGTAAAATCTGGATTTTGCTTGATGGTGCTCCGCCTCATTATGCTTAGGATGTAAGGGAATGGATAAATAATAACTATCTTGCAAGGTGGATTGGACGACACGGGACAGTTCCATGGCATGCTCGTTCGCCAGATTTAAATAGTTGTGATTTCTTTTTGTGGGGCTACATGAAATGGTTAGTTTATTCTACGCCAGCGAATACAGTTGGGGAATTAAGGGTACGCATTGAAGAGCCTGCCGATAGGATTCGGCAAGATCCTACCGTTTTCGGAAAGATACGTAATTCAATGCTTCGACGTGCAGAACCTTGGGTTCCCAGTGGTGGTCTCATTTTGAACATTTATTGTGATCCATTTTTCACTTTTGAGGTAAACTGTTTTTTATGTTTTTTCAGTCATGTTAAAATTGATTTAAATAAATGATGGGTATTCTGAAATAAATTAGTACTTTTTTAAATGCTTTATGCCTTTGGAGGTTTTCTTGTATGAAGCAGCACTTGTTTACAATTTTTATACCCCATGATAAAGCAAAAACGCAAAAATTTAATTTAGCGGTAAATGAAATTTTTAAATGCCTTCTAATTACAAAAATGTTCAACTGTTTCAATTAAACTTTGACTCCTCCCAATTCCGTAGTTTATCACAAGCCGGGCAAGTTTTTACGTGTTTGCCACTTTGGATTTACTTTACAATTAGGTAATAACCTTTTACATCTTAAATGCATTTTCTATGTATCATCAGCAGTTCTCAAACAAAATTTTATTTTATTTTTTAATTCAAAAAAATAAACTTAATGATTTTTGAAAACTTAATAGTACCATTGAATTCTACTTGAACCAATCTATTACTAAAACCTAAAATAAATTTAAAAGCTTTGATGGTTTAGGGTTCTGGATTTTCATTTCCCTAAACCTATAGAGAAAATAGAGCTGTTCTTGTTTCCCCATTCCTCAATATCAAATATCAAATCAATAGTGTTCTAGTTGCTATCTTGAGGATGATGAAATCGTATTCCTAATTTAAAGCAGCTGAAGCGCAGTGCATTCCGCGAGTCCAATTTGAATCGGAAGATTCACAGATATGGCGAAAGAACAAACTCAAACACGTGTGAGTATGAAATACAGCAAGATAAATACGTAATAATAAATGTAAGTACTTTCATAAATTTAAAAGGGGTCGGATCCGGACTCGACATGATTTTTCGCAGAACGAGTCCAGAGTACTTACTGTTATTACTCGGTCGTCAACTCAATCAGGACTCATATAACCATATCTCTGTTTTAATTTAAAGGATCCTGGTCCTTTACAAATGGGATTGGAGACTGGATAATGCAATTTAAGACCATGCTGCGTCGCAGTCGGGTACAATCTGCATGCATGCATCTCCGTGCAGCTTCTCGAACTATGGCTACTAATTAATTTGAGCGCCCGCATCTAAAAAATTATTGATAAAGTGCTTAACTGTTAGTTCGAGCAACGTGGAACTCTCCACTTTTGCGGATCGTTTATAGTTATTTTATATTGCTATTAAGTGTTAAAAAATTACTTCAAGGATGTTTAGGGGCAATAAATAACTAATAATAACAAATATTTAATTTAATTATTTACGTTTGTGTATTTATGGTATCTGCATATTTGATGATAATGACTAACAGTTAGAAGTTATGACTTCATATAGCCTTGCTAGTTTCTCACTGTTGTAATTAAACCCATCCCGAGTGTAATAATTGTTTTGCAACATGTATCCAGCTAAATATATGACTTCGCGGCTTTAAAAAGAATTTCAGAATAATGATTCTAATAATTCGAACTCGTGTATAAAATTAAATAAATGTGATCATATTTCAAACGAAATGAATTCTCTGTTTCTGATGTCGAATATAATCGAATTTATTCCTAAGCTTTTGTGTTAATAAAGCGACTCGCTATGATAATGAAACCGCACTACGACATAAATACGGCTAAGCATTTCCTAATTTCTATAAAATGCTAAAGCTGTGAAAAATATAAGTACCCTTTGAATTATGAAATATCTCAAATGGACAAAATAAATTAGGTTTTTTGGCGTTGATTCTAAAATCAGAATATTCATGGTGACCATGGGCGTTTTCTCTCTCAAGGCTACTGCAAACCAGCGAGATCTTCTGCTTAGTAAAGTTTTTCAGCAGTGAAAGGCCTATGGTTCTAAACTCACGCTAATCTGTAGGTCCTCTATGTCGGTGGCACTTTAAATGTGCAACGGGCGCTTAGACGAAGAGATCGCTACGTTTCTAATGAGAGGCAGTTGTTAGAAAGCTATGTTGGTCGTTGAGTCATTGCTGACAGTCAAGGGTCTACTTAAGAAAACTTTTGAGTACTTGGAAGTAAATAATGTTAGAAAAAATTCTGTAAAACATATTGTCAAAATTTAGGGGGTATTCCCTCAAATTCGTATATCAAATTTAAATATGCAACCTGTTTGTAATGTCTTTGACACGGAAATTCGGGTATTGTTGGCAGGTCCCCGATGATTGGCACCTTCGTACAGTTTTTGTTTTAATCAGTAAGTCGTAGGCTTTTCTATCAAATGGTATACTTTTTTAAGTCTCGCATCCTTGTATTATTGAATGCAATCCATACGCTATGTGTACCTCTTTCAGGTTTGATGTGAGAGGCTGATATGTCGGAGCACTTTTGTCAAGGTGAGTTTTTTACGAATTTCTTAAGAATTCAGCTTCAGGAACTAGTTCATAATTTTGCCAATTTCATTCAGAAGCCGTTGGGGCTTCTTTCAATATTAGTATAAACCTTCATTCAACAATAATTCCATTAAACACTTGCAAGAGAATCCATATTTTTTATTATTTTGAGGGTGCCAACGATTGGATCGCGAAACTGTGTTTCAATGATTGTCAGGGGTCGGCAGACTGGGGGACTGGGACTGGGGGGACTGGGCTCGCGATACCCTCGGCATGAGGAGTGATCGAATGGTACCCTTCTTCTCCTTCAGCATACCATATAAAACAGTCATCCCTTCAAGAGAGGACTGGGATACCCGAGGCCATAACCTCCTCACTCCTAAGGGCCTTGTCTGGTTCAGAGAGGGCTCTAGGACGGAGGCTGGCGTAGAGGCGGACATATACGGCGAATCACCTAGAGGGAGGCGTTCGTTCTCACTGGGCAGGTACGCCACCGTATTCCAGGCCGAGATGTTTGCCATCCTGGCCTGTGCTTATGAAAACCTAGACAGAGGTTTTACCAACAAACATATCTACATCTGCTCGGACAGCCAGGCCGCTCTCTTAGCCCTGAACTCTTTCAGGGTGTCCTCGGAGCTGGTATCTGAATGCCGAGCGGCGCTGACGAGACTCTGCACGCAGAACTCGGTAAAGTTGCTGTGGGTACCAGGTCACAGCAACATCGACGGTAACGAAGAGGCGGATCAGTTGGCTAGGCAGGGCTCCAATGGAGACCCGCCTGGACCTGAGCCAATTCTACCATATTGCAATGTAAGGCTAGTAACGAAGAAATGGGTCTGGACCC